>APFE030046612.1:152941-185444 GCA_000404065.3 Pinus taeda | reverse complement strand
GATATCCTCCCATGAACTAAACTGAGGTATGTTGATTATGTTTTGTTTTGATTTAAGCTAACATGGAATACTTGGAGGAACAATATCAAAGATGACTAGGAAGATGGTAGATTATAGTTCACGAGACTCTCCCTATGGATCAGATAAGAAGTGTGGTGTTGGGCACTCTTCTGACATAACAAACACATTGAGAAGTTTGAAGGTAGAAATAAGAAGTTGCAAGGAAGACAATGACATAATCATGCAGGCATAGGAGAAATAAGAAGAAGTTAATGCAGTAATCCTCCAGAATTTGTTAGAATTGCAGAGACACATTCCTCCTTAGATCATCCATAGGTAGGAGGAAAGGACTAATGGGGCATATGGTAGTAGATCTCATGGTGGGCACAGGTCAGATAGGGATGACATGATTTGATATGGTAGGTTCTTGGATACTACGGATAAGAGAGGCGATGGACATAGCTTCTATTCTAGTTCTGGTTCTAATAGTCACTATGATCGTCATCTTTATCATCTGTATGGGACGAGTGACAGGGGATATTTTCCATATGAGTTTAATAAATCTAAGCCATCTACCTTTGATGGAGATTTGAAGAAGCTAGAGGGTGCAGAAGCATGGTTACTTGGGATGAAGAAATTCTTTGAGTTGCATGAATACACGAAGAATATGAAGGCTAGAATAGTTATCTTCAGCCTCAAAGGGAAAGAAGACATCAAGTGGGAAGATGTGAAGTGGGTTAGAGACATCTGGACAGAAGAGTTGAGTTCGTATAAATTCCAAAGACTTTTCAGGGAGAAGTACTTGTCAGAGAGGTACTGTTACACAACATTTTTTCATTGTCCCTGTACTCCCTGTTCCTTGATCCTGGAGGAAATCTACAGTGAACCCCGCATGATTGGCCTTCATGAAGAAATCCCCATTGTGTCCCTCTTCATGAGCAAATCAATTCCCTTTTGCACCATTTCCCCTGAAACTTCTGTTTTGGCCAATTTACAAGACCGGCGCTAATGGCCCTTGTCTTCCCCATACTAATGTGCAGGGATTAGCATTGTTCCTAGTGCTGACTGTAGCGACTGAGCTGTGTTCTAGTCGCATTGGTCCTGTTAAGGAAAGTTTTTTAAATAAGGAGCTGAAGCTTCTAGCTCTAGCAGCTTCGTAACGGAATTCTGGTAAATGGTTTGGCCGAATGGGTCGAGGATGTCAGTTTGGGTGCCTTTCCCCTATAAGGATGGAACTACCTCAAGGGATAAGACCTTCTGCCATGAGAAGAGGATCCATCTCCCATCCATTCATCCTATAAACCTCCCTTTTCCCAAGCACAAGCTAGAGGGTTGTAGTGTTAATGTTAGTGTGCTAGTGCTATTTTGGTATGGAGTAAACAACAAGCTATTCCTAGTTGTAGCTATCTAGTTGTGTGAGGGAGAAGTGTGAATTGGTTTGGAGTGAAGCCTAAAAGGGAATAGCCTTAAAACTATTGTGGATTGAGGCTATCATGGAATGCTAGCATAAGTGTGTGGGAACTTGGTCTTGTTAGAGGAGAACTGCAATGTCAAGACAATGGTTGTAATCTCTCTTTGATATTAATATATGAAACTATCGATTAATTTCCTACATGATTTGTCATCTTACATATTCATGGTTTAATGTTTCTTGACTTGTTAAGTACGTTGAATTGCAATTTGTCTATTATCACAGTTGTTGTTTGTTATTGTTTACTTGTTTCAGGTGCTTGAAGAAGGAAGCGAGAGATAGTTGGAGTGAGCAAGCAAGAACATCATCAAACGGGATAAGTGTACTAAGAGGTAGGCCCTCTTAATTGGTTCTAACCTAAGGAAATCTTCCATAGAATGTATCTGTTGTGGCTAGACCCATTAGAAGGCTAGAATAATTTGTTTTTGTCTGCACTTATAATTTCACTTCACCAGAAATTGGCGACTCCACTGGGGATCCCAATCCTTTTGCTTGTCTTTGATTTCATGATTTCGTGAGAAATTTTCTAGTTCCACTTTTTCCCTTTGGTTCTATTTCTTTTCTCCTGCTTACTGGCGTGAGTCTAAAATTCATAGTAGCAGATCTTGTCCATGTTTCAAAATTTTCTATTTTTTCCTTAACTCCCTCGATCAGCGCACTTAATTCACTGACAGTCATGCTAATCAATGCAAGTTGCTAAGAAATAGTCACATGGACCAATCTCTAGCACTTTTTGTCAGTTAGGCAGTTGCATCGATGCCTGTAAGTGAAGAATAGGGTCCGTCCCCAATCTTGCGAGTGTGTTTTGCTCTCATGATTTCGACCTCGTAAGCTGTATAGACCGTATTCTCCCTGACTGGAGAGATTCATTTAGCTTGGATTGTGTGCTTTCTTGGTTTAGCCCACCCTCTAATGTGTTAAGTCTGGCCCTGTGTGAAGTTCTTTTTTATTTTTATTTTTTTCTTTGAATCCCTTGATCAGCGTTATTTTTGGCCAAACAGTTGTGTCGATTAGGCCTATCAATGCTAGTTTTATCCTAAAAGTCCCTCCGTTCATGCCGATCACCACTACTTTTGGCCCAAAAGTCGGTCCGGTCTTTGAGTTAAGAAAAAATTAGAAATTCTTCCATTCTAGTGCCAGTGTGTCTTGACCCTCGGACTCTCTTCTTCCTCCCTGAAGTGACTAGGATGCTTTGTTTGCTTCATTTTCAATTGAATGAGTGAAAGAGTCTCGTTTGTTATTTTATTTCGAGTGTCTCTTTTCTCTTTCCAAGCATAGATTACATTGCTTGGTTTATCGATTGAAGGATTTATGTGTTTAGTTTGTTCGATTCAAGGAAGAAGTTGTTTTTAGTTTCATTTATGATGCTTTGGATTTGATTGATGCTTGTTTGTTTGGAATTGTGAAAATTTTCATTAAAGTGCTTTATGTGAAAGATTCATTTTGCATTTTATGAAAAGAATAACATCATTCTAGTTTACTTAAGTGAAAATATTGCATTAGTAGTGTTATTGAGAAGCTAGAATTGCATCATTGGAAGCATTGGAAATGAAATGAAACTTCTTTTGTTTTAATAGGAAGATTCAGTGATTTAGGATATTTATTACAGAAAAATTTCATTCTTTTATTGTTGCACTGATTTTGTGTTCCATATCTCCCAGTTAGTGTTAACTTTCATCAAAGACAAAGATCTCTTTTCTCATATAGCTGCATGTAGGAGTTTTTTCAGATAACAATGGCAGGGCCTTGTAATTGAAACCTAATTCAAGATCAACAGTTAAGATTTATTGAATTAACCTAAGGAAGCATTGAAACTTAATTCTCACATTTATTGGTCTAGGCTAGAGACGTATTCTAACATCTTTAAACCTAGCAGTTGTCATTAGCTTCGGCATTAGACAGCGCTAGTATGAATTTGTGCTCCCCGTACTGTCGAGTATATAACAGGAGACCCCTCTAGGATGTAATCCTTTATCCCTAGGAATCTGAGTCGGTCACCTTGCTAACGTGATACCCCAAACACAACATTCGAAGAGATTGCCTACTCGTACTTCTTGGTTCGCTAGGAGGTATTCTGTAGTTCATGGTTGTCTAGTAATCCTATTTACCTAGATCATCTAGAGCAGTCATTCAACCTTTTTGACTCATTAAACTTAAAATATCATTCGATCACTTGTCCTTTCAAGCTCGTTAATTCCGAAAGCGACTAGAGTCACCCTTCATCATTTTCTTTCTTCTGGAAACATCGGTGCTCATTATATGGCAATGGTGTCCCTGGGTTAACCATTGGTTTACCCCTTTGGTTATTTTCAACCTCAGTGATCCTGAGTGTCCCAACTCCTGCCCCACCATCTCCTTCATTTGAATCACATCATGTTCATTCTAAGGTTGACCTCTCACCTTCTTCCCCTCTTTATTCACCTTCCTCTTCTACTTCAGCTGGTGAAAGTTTCAAATCCAGTAACCAGGAGGCTAAGAAGAAGAAAAAGAAGACGAAGAAGAAGAAGTCAGATAAGAGAGAGGCTAACTGTGCAAATGTTACTCCAAATGCACCTCCCGTAGAAAAACCTTATGATCCTCCATGGAAGGTCAGATTCCCTTGCAAGCTGTGTAAGGGTGACCATCTCCTTCGAGATTGTCCTGGCCTTCCTAAAGTCTTATAGGTATGGTGTGAAGGCCTGAATTGACCATCCCCATCGACCATTGGAGATCATGTCGATTATATACCTTCAGCTAATGATGGTAGGAAGAAGAGAAAGATTAGATTCCCCTATAGGTTATGTGAAGGAGAGCATCTTCTTCATGTTTGTCCTCTTATAGATAAATCTTCCAAAGTTTTGGAAAACCTTGCAACTTCTCAACCCCAACTTCCTATTGGCTATCAGAGGCTTTCTTCTAACCCTCTCCTAGTTGGTAAAGAGATTAACCTGGATTCATCTCTTTCCCATCCTGCTCTTCCTAAGGATGACTCTTTTGTGTTTGTTCCTGACCAACCATTGGTCCAAAAGAGTGTTAACTTGGCTCCGCCTTCAGTTGTTCACTTTGTTCCAAGGGAGAGTAGTGATCCTACTACTCATGTTCTTCTCATCTCCTCAGATTCTCATGAATTAAAGCATGGCCCTCCCATCCCAGTTGATTAGGAGAGTCCTTCTTCTATTCCTGTACAGCATGGGGGAAATCATATGATACCCCCACCAAGTAGTTTTGTCGTCTCTTTTGATTAGGGTCCATTGACTGCTTTCTGCCTCACATCTTATGTGCCTTTCCAAATCACAGTACAAGTCTATAATATGGTAGTACCTGGCACTATATTAGATGAAGGCTCGTCTGTTAGCATCATGTCTTCTACTACTTTGCAAGATTTGGGCTCCCCACAACTTGTGCCTGTCACTCAGAATCTGTCGGCTTTCAACAGAGGAACTAGTCAACCATTGGGGGTCCTTCTGAAGTTCCCTATTACTTTGGGAGGAAAGACCATCTATGTAGACTTGATGTAGCCCAAGATTTGTTAGATTTCAATATTCTCCTTGGACGCAACTATGTTTATGTCATGGGAGCTCTTATTTCTTCACTTTTTCGTGTGGTTTGTTTTTCGCATGAAGGGAGAATTGTGAATATTGATCAATTGTTGTTCATTGGTCACCGGGTGCCTCCTTTACAACCATCATCTCCTATCATCTCTTGTTTGCAAGTAGTATCTTCCCCACCACAGGTCAACTATATGGCTACCCATTCCATCTCCACATCTGCTGGTGATCACACAGATGGTATAGTACATTATGTACTGGGGGCATTGGAACCTAACCTATCTATGGTACCAATTGACATGTATTCCTCCCAGAGTGTGGTTCTTTTGTCTAGTGAAGACCTCTTAGGAGCCATGTTATCGTATGGTTCATGAACAGATGTGATGCAGATAGATCTTGGTCTTGTGTTAACCTCGTTAAAAAATGAAACAAAGTGTCGGAGCATGGTTCTTGGTCTTGTGTCAAGCTCCTTTAAAAATGAAACAAGGAGTCTTGAGCATAGTTCCTTGTCTTGTGTCAAGCTCATTAAAAATGAATCAAGGAGTCCGAGGATAGTTTCTTCCTAGATCAACCTCCTTAAAAAATGAAACATATGTCTAAGGATAGTTCTTTTACTGTGTCAACCTCGTTAAAAAATGAAGCAACTCCCTTTTCCAAATCAAGTCTTTGATTAAGAGCTTGTAAAATCCCAGTCGATTCTTTCAAAGATATCGAAAGTGAACCTTCATTCCATCCACCTAGTTGACTGAAATGAAGCTTGGCAAGCATGTACCTCGATTGAGTCATTATGTTGGGGGCATGCAAACTTATTCAAGAATAGTTTTTCATTTCGAGCTTGTGTAAAGATGAAGCCGAATCCAACAAGAGTTCTCCATGGTTCAAGATTGTGTAAAAATGAACCCATGCCCAATTTACATCTTGTGATTATCATTTTTATTAGCTAAATTCTACTAGATGAGCTTTGGTTGTTTCATTCCATCGCCACCATCTCTTTTTCCGATCATATGCTTTCACTTGGTTGTTTTACCTTTCCTGAGGGACCGCAGCGATGAGTGGTTTTATTAGCAAGCCTCTTGACCATTACATGTTTTGAACAATTCCACCATTGCTAGAACTAGTTGCTACCCTTTATACCACTTGTTCTTCCAAGACGAGTCACCTTTAAGTTCTTTTCTGACTCGTAAAAGATGAAAAGATTGTCGATTATTTTTCCCTTTTTGACTCGTAAAAGAGAATAAATATGCGGGGTCCACTTTCAAGCTATTTTCCGACCCTTTAAACACGAAAACATTGCTAAGCTCTTGATCCAAAAATGGATCTTGGATAAACCTCTAAGTATAAATACTTCATGCAAGAGGTAAAAGGTGCCAAATGGAACAAATCCTTTGTAAATCAGAGGAAAATGAAAATCGCAGGTTGCTCTCAGACATAGTCTCATTGCAGGGATCCCTCCATTCTGAATCCAACGCAACTTAAATGGGTGAAAACGGACTTCGGATGGGAAAGCTATCATAAAATGAAGCTACCCTTTTTTAAAGGAAAAAGAGGGAAAATCCCTTGAATAATGGGTCTAAAAACCCTCTAAGTCTTCCAAATCTCCCAAAAGGGCAAGACCACCGAAAAAGGAGAAGTCTTGGACTTAGCGGATTACACTATTGGGCCTTAAAAACCTGAAGAAAACCTTAAAAATGAGGCAATCAGAGGTTTTGACAATGGTTGCACAAGTGCCATTGGATCTGGCTGATCAATGGTCCAGATCTGGTTGGCATGTCACATCAGCAGTAACAGGAAGATCGGCAATCGCAATCAGCGAAGGTAGTCAAGGGACAGTAGGAGGCATAACGCAATGGACTGGGCTGATGCGATACTGTGATCGCCCATATTGGTGGATCGCGATCAACAAACATAGTGGAGCGGGACCGATATGTTATGTATTATATATGCGATGTGATATTACGGACCCAAAAGGGTTCCGAAATGCCTCTGTATAATATTTCAAGCCCGACAAGCGGGTTTTTTCATGTTTTATATGTATTTTCGCATATTTTAATGTATTACAAAATACAAAGGGGCAGGCCAATTGCGATATACGATAGCGATTCCCAAGCAGACTGATGGCGCTATAAAGCACAGTTATGAATGTTTCAAGTCCAGGGAATAGTGTTTATGTAGATTTTCCCATGTTTTTACAGTGTTCTCTGTGTAAACAGAAAACGACTGTTACTGAGGGATTTAAAGTGTCGATAGCTCCTTCCGTTACCAAACAGATGCCATTCGTCCCCGAGGGTGTTTAACAATGATTTCTAATGCCTAGACATGGTATTAGAATGGATTGTGGCAGGAAGACAGAGTGCTCGAAAGGGAAAACCAATAGGCAGCGCGTTTTGGCTTTTAAGCCATGAATGTCAAAGATAGAGGGCTTTTGAGTTATTGTTGGTGGACGAGTTGGTTGCTAAAGGTGCTGTTGGGGTTTTGATATGAAGCAAAAGCCATAGAGGCGGCGTAGAAGCCAAAGAGGCAGTGCAAAAGTAAAAGAGCAGTTGAGGGAGCCTTTGGGGTCACTTGAAGTTCAAGTGAAAAGCTAGAGAGTGTGAAGGTTGTGGAAGGCAGAAAGAAGCCATAGCCAAAGAGCCAAGAGCCATAACCAGAGCCAAAGAGCCAGAGTCATAGCCAAGAGCCAGAACCAAGAGCCAAAGAGCCAAAGCCAAGAGCCAGATCCAAGAGCTGTAGCTTCAAGAGCCAGGGGGATTAAATAGTGTCTGAACCCACTATTTGTGTGTAGAACAGAAGGAGTTGAGTCAAAGACTTGTAAAAGACTTACACCATAATCCCAAAGAGCCTAGTTGAATTAACTAGATCTCATGGAGATGCAGCCCAAGAGTTGTGGGTGAACTCCTAATTAATTTGTTGTCTTATGTGTTTGTTTTTACTGCTGCATTATTCATTGTTATATGCATTAATATATCAGTTTAAGAACATTCGCATATCAACACAAACAACAGATTTTAAAGCAAATAATCAGTTGACAACAAATATAATCATACACCCATATTTTCAAGCATTTCTTAATTCCTCATTGGTTAATCATTAAATACTTGGGAAAATTCAAGCTTTGGAAGCGGGAGAGGTTCTTGTAAGCTAGACAAGAAGCCTAAGAGCCCCATTTTCAGATCATATCTTGTCATTTTGAACTCGTTAACGGATGTGAAATGTCATGTGCCCAGTATACACTTACCCCTTTTCTGGGCTAGGATTCACTATTTATGGAAAAGGTAATCCTTGACTGAAATGGTCAAGCAGTTCTCTCAAGTATCATTTTCTACATTTTCAGTCTCGAGAGACACAAATGTATGAAAAGGGACCATGTGGAGTTTTCTTTTACGTGTCTTTTTCAAACTCTCTAAACATGAAAAAGATACTGAGTTACACCTTTGTCGGACTTGTTAAACTATTAAACGACATTGGATTTGTCACCATGATGAACAAGAGCTTCTCCTTCCTAGGACTCGTTAAACTTACTAGGTGGGATTCATCCGAAGGATGAACTTACAATACAAGAATATCCTATCCCCTTTAAGCCTACGATAAAATAATTTGGGTACCTTCCAGAAATGGTGGGGGAAATTTTGGAAATCTATCAGTTGTGTCGGCAGCTTACTCTTGAACATGACACTTTCTACTTCGTGTCAGGTTGGGATATCCTCCTTTGTATCGTTGACCTTCCTGGGTTAGGCCATTCATTTTTTCCTTCCATTTTATCTCTGCTACATCATCATGACCACCAATCCTATGGATCCAAAAGCTGTCGATATGTTCAAGAGTCGTCCTTCTGGAGTTACACTTACCCCTGATTCTCTGTATCATCCAAAATAATTTTTCATCCTTTTGTCTCGTGTCGATGATTTGGGATACATTATGGCCTTCCTCTGACATGATCGCTTTCCATCAACTTCAACTCATTATCTAGGAATTTGACGTAGAGAATCCCTTCTAGTACCTTAGAGCTTGCATTCCCTAATGGCAAGTTCTTCACACTCGACGACGAGTTCACATCATTGGCTTTTGATCGAGTGATTTCATGGGTGTTCGACTTCAGTTCCTCTATTCACATTCTCTGGATTGTGTTGATAGTACCTTGAGGACCATTGTCATTATTGGTGGTTTCTCTCGCGCTTGTTAACAATTTACATCATTGACTGGTAATCAAGAAATTCTCTAGCATGTTAGACATCAACAAATCTATTCACATGTTAGAATTTGTACTTTGATCGAGTCGTGTTGGAGCACAAGACCCTGGGCTCAGATAACAAAAGTCTAGGTTTCGAAGTGTTGTGACATGGTTATGTCAATATGCATGTCTCTTTCAAATGGATGGATGCGACCATACCATGAGTTATCATATGTGATCGTTCTCATTATTGGATGGCTCCGACCATACCTTGGTTTCATTATGACCCTCTTTAATGGATGGTTGCACCCATACATAGATCCATTTACATGATCATTCTTTGGATGGTTGTGTCCATGCCATGATTCATGTATCATTTGACAGAGTTCTCAGTTATGTATATGTATCTGTATTTTTTTGCAGGTTTTCTGACAACAAACTACGGTTCCCTGCACTGATTCATAAAGAATTTCATCCCTCACTCTAGCTCGGCCTTCACGCTTTAGGGGTCATCTATTACACAAAATTTTGTCACTGTCCCTATACTCCCTATTCCTTGATCCTGGAGGAAATCTACAGTGAACCCCACATGATTGGCCTTCATGAAGAAATCCCCATTGTGTCCCTCTTCATGAGTAGATCAATTCCCTTTTGTACCATTTCCCCTGAAACTTTTGTTTTGGCCAGTTTACAAGACCAGCGCTAATGGCCATTGTCTTCCCCAAGCTGACGTGCAGAGATTA
This sequence comes from Pinus taeda, assembly GCA_000404065.3. Lineage (NCBI taxonomy): Eukaryota > Viridiplantae > Streptophyta > Pinopsida > Pinales > Pinaceae > Pinus > Pinus taeda. Next base: position 175,535 of record APFE030046612.1, on the reverse strand, counting down.
GCACTATCCCTAGTGCCGACCAGAGCGATTGATTTGTGTTCCAATCACGTCAGTCTTGTTATGGAAAGTTTTTTAAATAAGGAGTCGAAGCTTCCAGCTCTAGAAGCTTCATAATGGAAGTCTGGTAAATGGTTTGGCCGGATGGGGTTAAAGGTGTCAGTTTGGGCTCCTTTCCCTTATAAGGATGGAACTACCTCAAGGGATAAGACCTTCTCCCATGACAAGAGGATGCATCTCCCATCCATTCATCCTATATAAAGCCCCCTTTTTCCCGAGCACAAGCTAGAGGGTTGTAGTGTTAATGTTGGTGTGCTAGTGCTCTTTTGGTTTGGAGTAAATAACAAGTTATTCCTATTTGTAGCTATCTAGTTGTGTGAGGGAGAAGTGTGATTTGGTTTGGAGTGAAGTCTAAAAGGGAAGAGCCTTAAAACTATTGTGGATTGAGGCTATTGTGGAATTCTAGCAGAAGTGTGTGGGAACTTGGTCTTGTCAAAGGAGAAGTGCAACGCCAAGACAATGGTTGTAATCTCTCTTTGATATTAATATATGAAATTATCAATTTATTTCCTACATGATTTGTCATCTTACATATTCATGGCTTAATGTTTTTTGACTTGTTACGTAGGTTGAATTGCAATTTGTCTTTTATCACAATTGTTGTTTGTTGTTGTTTACTTGTTTCAGGTGTTTCAAGAAGGAAGCGAGAGATAGTTGGAGCGAGCAAGCAAGGACATCATCAAATGAGATAAGCGTAGTAAGAGGTAGGCCCTCGTAATTGGCTCTAAACTAAGGAAATCTTCCATAGAATTTATCTATTGTGGCTAGACCCATTATCAGGCTAGAGGAATTTTTTTGTGTCCGCACTTATAATTTTACTTCACCACAAGTACTACGACAGAAAATATAAGGCGTTTTATGAGCTAAATATGGGACCGATGACAGATGAGGAGTATACAGCCAAGTTCTTAGAATTGTTGAGGTATGTACCATATCTTAAGGATGAAAAAGCCAAATTTTAGAGATTTATTAGTGGATTTTTATTATCATTTAGAGATGAATTGAATATGATGAGCCTTGGTCGCTTGATGAAGTTATTGGTAAATTAAAGCATTGTTATGAGAATTCAAAGCATAAGACACAATCGCAGCAAGGTCGGAAAGGGAAAGACAAATTTAAAGGTAAATGGCGGGCGAAAAGAATAAGGCCTTAGGATGTAGGTGAGAAAGAAAATGTTGCACCTAATAATAAGTTCAATGTAGTTAGACAAGGACATGGGTCACGGCCTGGAGGGTAGCATAATAGAGTTGATGGTATGGGACTATTACAGTGTTGGATATGTGGCAAGGAGCATCTCAAGAGAGATTGTCCACAGTATTAGGTGGTAGGCCTCAAATCTACTATATGCACAGGAGGCACATACTATTGGGGATGTTGGGTAGAGTATTATTTGTATCTATTTTGCATTGGATAACAAGCAAGCAGATCACCAGGCAATTGTTATCGAGATGGGTGGTAAGGTTTGTGATCAATTTTTTTAGATTTTGATTTAACTTGGATCTAATTATAGTTATGTTAGTCCTAACCTAGTGGATAAGTGTGGCTTGAATAAATAAGTGCATGCATAATCTTGGTTAGTGCAATTGACTAAAGGTACAAAGAAGAGAGTGTAGCACCATGTAAGAGCTTATGCATTCAAGTTGAATGGTATGCCTACCTCAGCACATTTGAATGTATTTCCATTGGGATCATATAGTATGTTGTTGGGTATGGACTAGTTGTATCTTCATAGGACCAAAGTGGATTGCTATGACAAGGAAATTGAGTGCTTGGATGACAATGGGGAACGAAGGATCTTGTAGGGTAAGAAGAAAGAAACATTACTTATAATGGTGATAGCTATGCAGGCAAAGTGCAATTGCATAAAAGGGTGTGTTTTATTTGTAGTCATATTTCTAGGGATAAAGTTAAGGATGTTGAGGATGTGAAGGTATTGAGCAGGTACCCGATCTTACAACAGTTTCAAGATATGTTCCAGCAAATATTTCAAAGTTTCCGCCTCACATAGAAGTGGACTTTTCCACTGAGTTGGTACCAGGGGCAACACCAACATCAAAGGAACCATACAGGATGAGCATGCTATAGTTAATAGAGATGAAGTTACAATTGAAGTAAATGCTTGACAAGGGATACATTAAGCCAATCGTATCACCTTGGGGTGCATTGGTGTTGTTTGTGAAGAAGAAGGATGGTACTCTCATGCTATGCATTGATTACAAGAAGTTGAACAAGGTGACCAATGAGAACAGGTATATGTTGCTGAGGATTGATGACTTGTTTTATCAATTGAAGGGAGTAGAAGTGTTCTCAATGATCAATATGAGATCTGGATACCATTGGGTATGCATTAAAGAAGAGGACATCTACAACACTGATTTCCTGACTAGGTATGGGCATTATGAGTTTGTTGTAGTTCCATTTGGTTTGACTAATGGTCTAGCTACCTTTATGTGCTTGATGAATAATCTATTGTGTCCTTATCTGGAAATGTTTGTTAGTGTATTCATTGATGAAATATTGATATATTCTAAAAATTAGGAAGAGCTTGTCAAACACTTAGCAACAATATTGAGATTGCTGAGAGAGAACCAGTTGTATGATAAGCTTAGCAAATGTAGTTTCTTTCAAATAGAGGTACATTACTTGGGACATGTTGTTTCCAAGGAAGGTAGATTAATGGATCCAGAGAAGATAAGAGCTATTATGGAGTGGGTAGCTCCTAGAAATTTGGATGAGGCAATAGCATTCATGGGGCTAGCAAGTTACTATAAGAGGTTCATCAGGAACTTCTCTTGCATTGCATATCCTATTACATCATTGTAGAGGAAAGGTAAGAAATTTGAATGGACAGAGGAATGTGCAACCAGTTTTTAGAAGTTGAAGTAGTTGTTGATGAATGCACCAGTGTTAAATATTGCAGATCTAGAAAAATAATTTGTGGTGTGTACAAATGCTTGCAAAAGAGGACTTGGTGGAGTCCTTATCAAGGAAGGATAGGTAGTATGTTATGATTCATGGAAACTAAATGAACATGAGAAAAATTATCCAACACATGATCTTAAGTTGGCAACGATCATCGATGCATGAAGATGTGGATACCCTACCTTCTTGGTTGTAGGTTCGTATTGATGAGCAATAACAGTGGATTGAGATACTTGTTTGATCAATCGAATATGAATTCTAGGCAAGCTAGATGATTGGCCATGATTAGTGAGTTTGACTTTGAGATCAGGTATAAGGGTAAGGATAATAGGGTTGCATATCCTCTTAGCAGGAGAGTACGAGTGAATCATATGATAGCTATGAATTCTTATGGGACAGACTTACAAGATTGTATCATACATGTAGGATAACATGACGGCAAGTACATGGAGCTTATGCATAGGTTACAAGAGGGTACAAATGGTCAGGATGTGGACTATCATCTTAGAGAAGATGGTTTAGTCAGATTTAGGAACAAGATATGTGCCAGATAGCAGTGATCTGAGGAAGACTATCTTGCAGGACTTTCATGCAAAACCATATTCAAGTTGTAGTTTTTAACCCCGTACATAAATTACCTGCATATGAATTCTAAAAACAAAAGATAAACAATGGCGAGAGAATAAAACATAAAATAGATATACACAAATATTTTCCCCTGGATCCCAAAACCGGGACTATCAGATTGATTTTTCATTATGTTCTTTTCAATGTTACAATACATATATATACATGTCGAAGCATCCATAAGCCCCCAATCCATTAAACCTGGATTAGAACATAACCATAGTTCCCTTGACTAGATCTACAAAATATTATGGACAGAAAACTATCATGCCCAAAACCATGTGCGAAATCCATGCACAAAACCGTAGGTAGGTCCATGCACCTAATATAGTGTCCAAAGAAAATTTCCCAAGGTGCTACCCCAGACCCTGTGCAGGGAGGATACCGCCCCCTTGCATACCCCCCGGTGTAATGTACAAGTGGATTTGTTGCCCCCTTGTGCATGGGGTATTCGTGGAAAGAATATAACACAACCCAACATTCTCCCACTTGTTGTTTTCTTCCCACCTGGAGCCACAAGAGAGCTTAGTCATTGATCCAACCTAGTAATGCCCATTGTTTGTCTACACCAAGAGAACTTCTCAGTGCTCACAGACTTTTTCAATGCATCTGCAGTATTCTTCAAAGTGTCCACCTTTACCAGCAACACCTTTTTGTCCTCAACGATATCCTCACAAAGTGATACTGAACATCAATGCTCTTTGTCTTTAAATGATAAGTAGGGTTCTTTTCCAATAAAATTGCACTTTGGTTGTCACATTCTATCCTTATATCTCGTTGTACTAACCCCGTACTTGAACACAATCTCTGCAACCAAACTTCTTCCTTTCTTGCATGAGTGGCTACCATGTATTTTGGCTCTGTAGTTGAAAGAGCCACTACAAACTATCTCTTACTCATCCAACTGACTGCACCTCCAAAGAGTTTAAACACATACCCAGTTGTATATCTTCTTTGATCTAGATCTCTAGCCTAGTCTACATCAACAAAGCCATGGATGTCCAAAACTCTGTCCAATCCTGGTCTTCCTTGGTAGCACAAACCATAATCACTAGTGCCACGCAAATACCTGAAAACCCGCTTCAATGTTGTCTAATGCTCCTTCCCTAGTTTTTATATAAACCTGCTCAATACTCCCACTACATGTGCAATGTCTGGTCTAGTACAGACCGTTGCATACATTAGGCTACCGACTGCACTTTCATATGGAACATGGGACATGTCCTCTTCCTCTTCTTGTCTATTGGGACATTGTTCAGCAGATAACTTTACACCTACAGGAATAGGAACCTTCATTGGTTTACCATCCTGCATATTAAACCTTTACAATATTGTCTTGACATACTTCCACTAGTTTAACCAGAGCTTCCTCTTTTCCCAATCTCGTTTAATTTCCATAACCAAAATATAGTTTGCAGCACCAAGATATTTCATGTCAAATTTGGAGGATAATTTGGTCTTCAAATCCTGGATAATTTCTTTTTCATTTCCAACTAGCAACATATCATCCACATACAAGATCAGATAAATAACACGGTCACCAATTAATTTAAAATACACACAATGATTTTCTTTGCTTCTGGTGAACCCAAGTCCCCATTTAAATGTATCAAATTTTTTATACCACATCCTTGGTGACTATTTTAACCCATACAGATACTTTTTTAACTTGCATAACAGTTCTTTCCTACCCTTCACCGCAAATCCTTCAGGTTGCTTCATGTAGACCTCTTCTTCTAGATCCCCATGAAGAAATGATGTCTTCACATCCATCTGTTCTACCTCAAAGTGAAAAGCAACAACAACAAATAAAAGTACTTTAACAGAAGCTACCTTGGAAAGAGGAGAAAAAATATCACCAAAATCAATTCACGGCACCTGGGAATAACCTTTTGCTACCAACCAAGCTTTATATTTCTCCACCTTTCCTTCTGCATTCATCTTCTTCTTAAACACCCATTTTCTACCAATGGGTTTCCTTCCAGCCGAAAACTCCACCAAATCCCAAGCCTCATTTTTGTGCAAAGATGCCATTTCATCAACCATGGCCTCTTTCCAAAGTTTTCCATCCTTTGAATAGACTGCTTCATTCACAGTTCTAGGATCATCATCAGTAATAGATAAAGAAAAATTTGAACAGAAAGTAGATGGATTATACCTTTTTGGTTGCCTTATTTCTCGAACTGATCTTCTCACAACCGGAGTTTGTGGCTCTACATCTTCTGATTCCTCTTCTGCTATAAAGTCTGAGTCTTCCTCCTTTAGCTCAAACTATATCTTCTCAGGTTCCTTTGATAGGAATTCATGTTTAATAACATATTTCACCTCTCTAACCATCACATCTCGGCCATACACAACCTTCCTTGTTTCTGGGTTCCAAATCTTATAGCCTTTTAAACCATCCTTATACCCAATAAAGATGCACTTTTCAGATTTACTATCCAACTTTGTTATTTTCTCCTTTGGAACATCGACATATGCATCACATCCAAATATCCTCATATGTGAAAGATAAGGTTTATTACTAGTCCATACCTCTTATGGAGACTTATTCTCCAACGCTGATGAAGGTGATCTGCTGACCAGGTAACATGCAGTCTCCACTGCCTCTTCCTAGAATTCCTGTCCTAACATGGCATCACTGAGCATGGTTCTTGCCCTTCCCATCAATGTCTTGTTTATTCTTTTTGCAACTCCATTTTGCTGAGGTGTGTATGGATTAGTCTTTTTGTCATGCTATACCACGCTTCTTGTAGAACTCTTCAAATTCCTTCTTGAAAAACTCTCCACTGTTATCTTTCCTTAACACCTTTATCTTCTTCTCCGTCTGGTTTTCCACCAGAGCCTTAAATTCTTTAAACTTTTCAAAGACTTCGGATTTCTTCTTGAGGAAATATATCCATGTATTCCTTGAGAATTCATCTATAAAAGATACTTATTACACAGACTTACCCAGTGATGGAACTGACATAGGTCCAAACACATCACTGTGCACAATCTCTAATATTTGTTTCGCCCTCTTACCACGAGAGGGGAAACTCACCCGATTTTTCTTCCCATATACACAATTTTCACAGAAATCAAAATCTAGAGAGAAATTAGACATAACTTCTACCATACCATTACAATGAAGTATTTGAAGGCCCTTCTCTCCAATATGTCCAAGCCTTTGATGCCATAGCATGGTATTTTCTCTAGAGACCACTATATTTTCTACTCCACTTTCAAGAACCACAGAACTGTTGCACCCATCAATAACAATGCTACCTTGAAGCTTGTACAGAGTTCCAATCCAAACTCCCCACATCAATACCAGTGCTCCCCGAACCATCTTGCAGGTATATTTCTCGAACATTGTTTTTACATTTGCATAAGTTTTCATGTGCATCATCCATTTTTCTTATAGAAATAAAATTTCTGGCCAATGCAGGAACATGCAGAACATCCGAAAGTGTTCTAATCATTTCACCTTGCAACTTCAACTTGAATTTTCTGTGACCAACGATTCTAGCCTTCCTGTCATCCCCTAATAAGACATCACCACCATCATATTTCCCATATTCGCAGAACCACTCTCTATGGGGAGTGAAGTGAAAGGATGCACCTAAGTCAATCAACCATGCCTCATGATTTACATGTGTATTTGAAGAAGAAACCAAGTACACATCCCTACCTTCATCTGAGCTGCTTTTCACCCCTGCGGAATGAGCATCATCATATCCCTTTCCTTTCTCAAGAGCTTTAGATTTATTTTCCCTTTTGTAGTGCCCTTCCTTTCTGCATTTCCAACACACCTTTACAAGTTATCCTAGAGATTTAGATCTCCCTCTAGATTTAGATCTCTCACTCGAGGACTTATTTTTGTCTATGTTCTAAGATTGTCCTCATACAGACAAGGCTTCACCATTCTGGCCCTCCATATTTTTCCATCTCATCTCCTCCAACAGCAAGGATGAGACTATTTCATCAAACTACAAGGCAGTCGCACTGCTACCTATTGCAACAATCAGACTATCCCATGAATCTCTGTCACCGAGTGTCCATGTTTCATCCTCAGGTTATACAAATTTTTCCATATGAACAATTTATTCACCAGAGACATAGATTGGTACAAAGTCCCTAACTTGTCCCACAAAGCCTTCGTCAAATCTTCCCCTGATACATTCATCAATACTGAATCTGAGACACCCAATCGTATTGTGCTCTTTGCCTTCTAATCCAACGTCACCCAATCTTCAGCTGACATCATTTTTGAATTAGTACCCAGATCTATCGCGATCCACTGATCTTTATCCACTAGCAGATCCTCCATCTTGAGTTTCCACAACTCAAATTTCTGACCATTAAATTTATAGATCTATATCTTTCCACTGCTTGCCATCTTATTTCACCACAAGAATCGATCCCATAGATCTCCCTCTAAACAAGGTCTACCATAGGCCCAAGTAGAAACCCCTTAGTAGCAAAGACGTCCCCTTGAAGCCAAAATAACCCCCATACCAAATGTAGGTTTTAACCATGTATAGAAAGTACTTACATACAAATTCTAAAAATAGAAGATAAACAATGGCGATAGCATAAAACATAAAATAGATATACACAGGGATTTCCCTTGGACCCCAAAACCAGGACTACCAGATTGATTTTTCATTATGTTACTTTCAATGTTACAATACAAATATGACATACTGAAGCATCCATAAACCCTAATCCATTAACCCTAGATTAGAACATAATCATAGTTCCCTTGACTGGATCTACAAAATACCATGGACAATAAACTCTGATTCCCAAAACCATGTGCGAAATCCATGCACAAAACCATAGGTAGGTCTACCCACCTAATATAGGGTCCAAAATAATTTTCCCGGGGTGCTGCCTTGGACCCTGTGCAGGGGGGCTACCGTCCCCTTGCATACCCCCGGGCACAATGTACAGGGGGAGTTTCCACCCCACCGCACGTGGGGTAGTCATGGAAAGAATATAACACAACCCAACACAAGTCACCCAAGATACCATAATACATTGACAACATTGAAGAAGTTTTATCATTGGCCAATTCTAAAGAAGGACGTGGTAGAGTTTGTGGCTAAATGTTTGGACTGCCAGCAGGTGAAAGCAGAATGTAAAAATCCAAGTGGGCTAATGCATCTGATTATTATTCCAAAGTGGAAGTGGGAGGTCATTTCCATGGATTTCATCACAAGTTTACCAAGGACATCTATACAACATTATTCCATCATGGTTGTGGTGGACAGGTTGACTAAGGTAGTACACTTCATTCCAGTGAAATCTACTTATTCAACTAGTGATGTGGCATAGGTATTCATTAGAGATGTAGTGAGGTTGCATTATGTTCCAATGAATATTGTGTCAAAAAGGGATGCTAAGTTCACTTCCAAGTTTTGGAAGGAGTTTTTTGTTCGTTTGGGGGTAGACTTTGCCTTTAGCACAACTTATCATTTGTAGACATATGGGCAGATATAGAGGGTCAACAGGATATTGGAAGACATGTTGAGGATATATGGGATGCACCAGTAGAGGAGATGGGAGGATTACCTTCCATTAGTTTAGTTTTCTTACAATAATGGGTATCAAGAGTCACTAAGGATGAGTTTGTTTGAGGCACTCTATGGGCGGAGTTGTAATACTCACATCAGTTGGAGTGATCCAGTGAACGGGGTGTTGATTGGTTCGAATGTGTTGGAAAAGATGGAAAAGGGAATGTACATGATCAAGAAGAATCTAAAGGTAGCACAAGACAAGAAAAAAAGTTATGCAGATTGGAACAAGTTGTTTAAGGAGTTTCAAGTTGGGGAACATGTGCATTTGCGCATCAAGCTAAAGAAGAGCTCTTGAGGATTGGATCATGGGCCAAGTTGGCACCTCAGTTTTGTAGACTTTTCAAGATTCTTGAAAGGATTTGACCAGTATCCTATTGACTTACACTGCCTTTGACAATGAAAGTGCGTGATGTTTTCCACGTGTCACTTCTTAAGAAGTATGTTAAATACATTGATCATGTGATTGATGGTTATGTATTCCAATTGGATCCAGATGGAGGATTCCAACTGGAACCTCAATGTATATTGCAGAGAAAGATGCTCATGCTCCAAAACTGAGAAATCGAGCAAGTTAAAGTGTAGTGGAAGCACCATGGGCCCAATGAAGCTACATGGGAGATGGAAGATCATATGCAGGCTATGTATCCTTCTCTCTTCGATGGTTGAGTGATTTTTTTGGTATTTTTTTGTGTAATTTTTTTATATATGAACATATGTATATGGATGTAAATACTGCCATGAGTTGTGTTATAAAGCTCCAATCAATAGTATGGGTGTCATGTTGTTATGGTTGTTATGTTGTTATGTGTCATGTTGGTTTTCTTATCAGTATGTTGATCATTGTAAATACTGCATCGAACTAAGTTATAAAGCTCCATGGATAGTATGTTTTGCTTCTCAACATTCATGTTGGTTGTAGGTGTCATTGAACACCAAGGATGGTGTTCCCCCAAGGGGGAGGGTTCTGTAATGGCCCTGGTAAAAATTCCATGTAATAGAGTTAATAAAGGAAAAATAATAACCAAGGTTATGGACATGTATTCCAAGTTGCATGCCGGGAAAAACATCCTAGAGTGGGCGTTCATTTGGTTTATTATGGCTAAGGAAAATTGGCAAAGAGAATGGCAAAGGCTTTGGAAAGGCATGAGGCATTAATTGGAATTTTATTTATGAAATTAATGGAGTTTAGGAGAAAAGGAAGGTGAAAGGTCACAAGTTGCATGTGACGATGAAAATGAAGGAAAATAATCGAAAATTGAAAAAAATAGAGGCATCATTAATAAAAAGGATTTTTAGGATCAATTGGTACCTTTTTGTCAGTTCAATTTTGGAGCTCTCTCTATTCTCTCTCTCTCATACTCTTAGACACTTAGATGATTCTAGGAGCACCCTAGCATTGGATCAAGAATGCAAAGGAAGGACAAATAAGGCAAAGGGAAGAAAATATCAAGCAAGGAAGAGTGAGATCAAGTAGTTACAACAAGATTACTTGCAAGTATCAATTTGCATGTGTGATTTCCTTGCTCGATGTGGCGTTCATGGTACATGAATGTGTGTTTTTGGTTCTCTTGTTGTCATTGGCATGGGTTTTTCCAAGTGTGAAAGTGTTCTTTAGCCTTTCCTTTCCATTTCCAAATAGTCATGATGTGGTGGGTTCTCTTGTATTTGGTTGAGCTAAATTTTCAAATGGATTCAAAGTTAAGTGGGGTGGTCTCAAGATTATTCACAAGGCCTAGGAATCCCAGGATGGGATACATGGTAAATCCTAGATGTGAACACTTCGATTGAGCCTAGGAATCCCTTGACCGGTGAATGGCGAGATACACGGTAAATATCAGTAGTGAATACCCTTGATTGGACCTAGGAATCCATTGACTGGTAATGGCGAGATACATGGTAAAGCCTAAAGGGTGGAGACCTTGTAGGCCTAGTAATCCCTTGACCAGTAATGGAAATATACACGGTAAAGTTGAGAGGTTGAGATAGAAAAAATCCTCATGGTTTAGGTGGATAGATCTGATGCATCCATGCTTGTTTAGGGCCTAGTGATCTGAGGGGGATTTTGGTAAATCCTGGTTCTATTGATGAGGGTTGAGGTGGTTTGGTCTCGGAAGCCTTGGTTGGTTTTGTTGTAAGTCCCACATTCATGCTTGGAATATGGCATGGGGGTGATTAGTTGAAAGAAATATTTGGTTCAACCAATATATGGATGAGTGGTTCGTGGAAGTCTCATACCTAGTTGTCTTTTTCATTCATTAATAATAGCTCCTTCTCCTTGATATTTCATGTGTAAATGTATTGGCTTATATATGGATTTTATGGTTGTTACATCCTTGTTATTACTATTGGTTATATGTTCGTTATGAGTATTTTTTATGATGGACTTGATGTATGGCACTCATCATGTTTTGATTAGAAAATTAATGTACAATGAATATATGATAATGCAACTATTGTGATAAGGAAACAATGCTTACTTACGAATCTCAGATAAGTATGAGACCCCTATGCTCATATATGTTGTTATGACCTGTATATTTCATATTTATGACATGTTTGACAAAATTCATGTCATTTCTAGTAGGTTTCATATCAAGTACTTGCACCAATAATTTCATTAATAGCCTCATTCCATTATTATTTATCATTTCTAAAATTTTCATGAAGTTTTGGGCAGCGGCCTAAGTCCTGGCACTAAAAACATGGCATAGAATATGGGGTTGTTGGCTCAGAATTGGCTGAAAAAGTCCACATTCGTTGGCATTCCTTTTTGTGGGAGTACCTGGAAGACCTTAGTCACATGCATGGCTTGTCATGGCAGAGGTTGGGGGTCCAAATCAGTAAAATTTCAAGTTGTCTCAAATGTTAATCACACGGAAGGGTTGGTTGGCTCCTGAAGGTTCTGTAGCATGTATGGAAGATCAGATTGGTTTGGTTTTGTTGGTTCCACTTCCTTAATTTTACATGGGGAGTTGAATCACATCATAGTATCCTCTTGTCACATGTTTATCCCAATGGACTGGTTAACTTGGGTAAATGTGGGAGGAGGGTGTTACAAACCAAATGGACCCTTCAATCACTTTTTTAAGCAATAAACATGAAAAATTGGATGGATTTTAGAGTAGAAACAAAGTTGTAGTTTGTAAGCCACAGGCCCTGTTGTCTCCTGGAGACAGTTCCTAATTGCAAGGGAACCAATCCCCAGGACATCTAAAAATTTGATTGATGTAAACTTTTAAAATCTAGATATAGCATGTTTATGAAATGAAATGGGTCTTTCTCATTCAAAAACCCTTCAAATTTCCACCAGAATGGCCATCATTACGAGATTTGTAGACAATTTACACCTTAATACAAGGTAGTTTCAAGCAAAAATCAAAGATAATTAAACTTTGATCTATTGTTTATCCCATGTTCACATCCAACATCAGGGTAAATAAAGTGATTTTTAACAAAGTATATAACTTTACCACCTGCACCAAATATACTAGGAGAACCTTAACATTCTTTGTTGAAGTAACCCCATGCGTTAGTCTTGTTTATGTCTAGTTCTTTCATCATTCTTCTTTCTTGATGTGTGATGGAATAAACACAATCCCTCATGGAGAAAAAAAAATGGAATGAACAATATTGTTGTAACCCTAACATGCCTTTGGTTTTATCTCTTTGTTGGAGATTTTTTTTTAGAAATTATTTGGTAGTTTAGGTGTGCAAAATTGAGCTACAACAAGCCCAATGTGTTTGTGTATTGTGTAGGGGTCATAAAAATTTTGAGTGAGCTTCTAACAATGGTCAACTTTGAATGTAGTTTGCTTGGATGGTTGTAGATGAACAGACACCTAATCCCATTCTGAAAAACGACGCTCAATGTGATGTTGATCAACCTGTTGTTTCATCCTATTTTCAGCCATGACCAAATTATATTTGAGAGTGCATATGATTTCACCCCTTATGGGAAGATTTTTTTCCACCTCTTATACCTTGGAGATACTAGGTAGGTAATACAAGATTGAGGGTGGCTTTTGACCATAAATTTCCTCTAAGGTAGACATACATATGGAATCATGATAAGTTGTATTCTATCACCATTCAACTAGTATTAACCACTAAACCCATTAAGATTGGTGTTCAAATGTGAAGCAACACAAATAAGTTTCCAAGAACTTCCTGAGAACATTTATCGGACCATCAATTTGGGGATGATAGGTAGTGCTAAGATGAAATTGGGTGTCTTGTAGCCTAAAAATTGTGAAGCACCACAAATAATTTTCCAAGAACTTGTTGAGAATTTGTATTTGGCCATCAATTTGGGGATGATAGGGAGTGATAAGATGAAATTCTGTGCCTTGTAGCCTAAATCATTCTTACTAGTTTTCACTAGTGAAAATAACATCATTATTGGTGAAAATTAAGTGTGCCATCCCATGTCGTTTAAAGATATTTTCCACGCAAACTTGGGCCACTATGGAAGCTTTAAAAGGGTGCTCTAGGGCATAGAAATGAGAATATTTGGAAATTCTATCACTAACCACCATGATGATTGATTATTATTAGGTTTGGGTGGGCTGACAACGATGTTTGTAAAGATATTGATCCATACATCAAGTGGGATAGGCATTGGTTATAATTTTCCTTGAGTGTTCATTGTTTCACTTTTGTTGTGTTGACAAATATCACATCTAGTGACAAAAGCATGGACATCCTTTTTCATACCATCTGAGAAAAATGAGTTTTTGATCTATTCATATGTTTTATGAAATTATTAGTATTTCATTGTTAGTGAAGAATGCATTTATGAAGGAACTGGGGATTAAAGGCTATATTTAGGGAGAAAATATAAACAATCTTTATAAAAGAATATCCTCATTTTTCCAATTGAATGTAAGAATTTCTTGAGAACCTTTTTGAAGTTGGTGGATTAAATTAGAAGCATTGTAATATTGGAACCAAACATGAACAATTGCTATCATATAATCAACTATAATGAAACAGAGGGAAAAAAGGGACCCTTCCTCTTCATAATTTCTAGAAAGGGCCTCAGTGACCATATTCTCCTTTCCATTCTTATATATGATCTAATAATCATGACCAAACATTTTTGTGACCCATTTTCATTTTTCTTGACATAAAAGTCATTGCCCCAAATACTAGTATTTGAGATTGTGATGATCCAAGAAATTTTTCTTAGGAAACCATGGGTGTCAAAAGTTAAGGACATGCAACATGGCCATCATTTCCTTTTCATAAGTGGATTTTCAAAGTGTTTCTTTGAAATTTGTTTACTAGTAAAGACCAAGGGGCAATCATCTTGCATGAGAAATGCACTAATGCCTTTTACAAAAGCACCACACTCTAAAAAATAGGTCTTAATGAAGTTGGGTAAGGTCAGGATTGGAGTGGTGCATATAATATATTTTAGAAACTGAAAAGCATGATCAATAGCCTCATTCCAATGGAAAGCATTTTATTTAAGTGAAGTAGTAAGTAGGGCTGCAATGTTTCCATAGTTGTGGACAAACTTTGTATAATATCATGTTAAACCTAGGAAGCCTTGTAATATTTTAAGAGTCTATTGTAACCCCAAAGACAGATCCTGGATGTCGGGGAACCATTGTCTGGGACATCTAAAAGATTGATAAAAAAAAATTAAAATCTATAGCTAGATGGATAGACCATGTGAGCTTGCAACGAATCTTCTAATTCAAAACCCTAACCTTCAAAACCAAAATGACCAGAAACATTGAGAGTTGCAGGGTCTTTGAACTAAAGAAATGGTTTAGAAGAAAATTAAAGAAGATAGAGTTTAAACCCAGGAAATTAAGAATCTGAATTCAAACTCTTGTAGAAAGAATGATGAAAGATTGAGAAAATGTGTATGAGTTCCTGGACATGGAGTGCCTCATTTAGGATTTCAAATTTAAAAAACATGAGTACCAATAAGTAAATTCATGAAGAGTTAAACTGAAACAACCAGTTGCATATTACATTGTTCCAAGAGAGGAAAAATATAAATGAAATGACGAATAGAGAAAAGAAAAAAATATCTACAACCATACCCACTATTGGAATCAAAATGTCTTTCTATTACTAAGTTCTTGAGATATTTATCTGTTAAATAGTCTCAAGATTTTACAGACTCCAAACCCCTACAAACTGTTCATTTCTCCCTTTCATCTTCTCCTTCTATCCTAGTTATTCTTTGATTAGTTACATAGCTACTTCTGAAACAATTATAAAATTGTTGAGAGGTTGTATGTTTTCGTAATTATTTATATTGGGAGAACTTTTTGGATGAAACTATGTAGAGGATTTTATATCCTATCCAACATTTCGAGTGGACTCTCACCCATCATCAGGGACTAAGAATTTTTGAGTGATCACAAATGACTGTGTATTCATTTATAAAAGAAAGATTTAGAATTAGACGTTAAATGATAATATTGAAATAATAAACTAGCCATTAAAGAATAATATTATTAAGATAATAAAATATCGTTAAAAATAAATAAATAAAAAAAAATAGAGGAACGGCCAGAGAGAACAAAGGGATTATAGGACTATATTAGGATAACATTATGTGAGAGCTAATGAAGATAATTGAAAATTAAAATGGAATCTTAGTAAAAATAATAATAATAAATATTTTTTTTGTTAAAAGAAAATGGTTAAGCCCCCATATTTACATAATTAATCAATTAAGTAAGGGGTGGAGAATTAAGAGGAAAAGGAGGATAATAAAAGGAATAAATTAATATTAAGATTCAAGTCAAGAGATTTAAACAAATTGATTAATTAAAGGGATGCAAATTAAAAGGAAATTGAAGTTAACACTAATAATAATAAAGAGGACAAGGGAAATTTAGATAACATTAATTAACAAGTGAGAAAATATAAAAATAGTCAAATCACCAAAGCTTAAAAAAAATTGATGGTTGATAAGAAAAGAAAATAATTATAAAAATTGAAAATGAAAGATTAACATATTTATTATTGGATTAAAAACAAAATGAAAATTTGGTTAAATAATAAAATGAATAACTGGTTAAATCATTTTAACATTGATTGAAGGAAAGGGAAGCAAGCATGGAGGGTAAAGACAGATAAATATAGGAGAATAAAAGAAAAAGGTAAGAGATAAGGAAAAAGAAGGGGGGAGTGATAACTAATGAGTCAAATGGTGGATAATAGGATGCCAAGAATGGTTTAATTTATAGCCATCTTCTCAATTAAATTTTCCAGGGTCCTTCCCTATTTCAATAGTCTCCCTAATGATTCTCAAGTTGTAAAAAGGAATAGAGGCAATAATTTTGGTTTGATTAAAATAGTCGAGATGTTTTGAATTAAAAGAGTGCTCGACAATGGCATACTTCGAAAGACGAAGATAATTGGTGTCAACAATATGTTCTTTAATTCAAGCTTTAAACCCTTGAATTCAACATGGGGTCAGACTTATCCTTGGCCGAACGAAACAACTGCTTCAAAGTTTTATGAGGTGGAACAATTTGTTGGTTCCACCCCTAGTTTTGTTAAATATTCTTCTAATTTCATTCATAAGATTAAAGATATTCATGTTGATGATCATGACATTCTTGTTAACTTCAACGTCGTTTCTCTTTTTACTAAAATCCCTATTTCCAAAGCCATCGATCTGATTTCTAATCTTGTTGATTCTGAAACCCTTCACCTAATTAAGTTATGCCTCTCGTCCACTTTCTTCTCTTACAAAGAAACAATTTATGAGCAAACTAAAGGTACAACAATGTGTTCATCACTTTCTCCTATTGTGGTTAACATCTTTATCGAATACTTTGAGGGTAAAGCTCTTAACTCTTGGCATCTAAAGCCTAAATGTTGTTTTAGGTTTGTAGATGATACTTTCATTATTTGAAAACATTGTAGAGCAGCTCTAGATTCCTTTCTCGCCCATCTCAACAACATTTCCCCTCATATTCAATTCACCATGGAAATTTAATCTAATCATTCTCTACCCTTCTTAAATTTCCTTGTCACCCATCTACCTAGTGTTTCCTTAATCCATCAGGTTTATAGAAAAAGGGCCCACACTAATCATTACCTTTATGCTCATTCTCATCACCACCCATCCCAAAAATCTGGTGTTCTTAAAATGCTTATCTCTTGTGCCCTTAAATTTTTTCCTCCCCAATTCCTTCGATCTGAGAAAGCCCTCCTATTCCAAGCCTTCAAAGCTAATGGCTATTCCTCTTATCATATTCATAAATCTTTCAAGGTTATATCTAAAACCAAATCTATTAGCCCTCCTTCCTCTCCTCCTCAAGGTCAAGTTTCTCTCCCTTACATAAAAGGGCCCACTAATGTTATAGCAAAATTCTGGCTAATAACATGAAGACCATTCTTAAATCTTATAAACGTTAAAGCAGTTTTTCCAATCAACCAAGGATAAGTCTGACCCCATGTTAAATTCATGGGTTTACCATATCCAATGTTCATGTGTAAAAGCATACATTGGCCACACTAGGCATTCCTTCAAAGATCGAATTAAAGAACATATTGTTGACACCAATCATCTCTGGCTTTCGAAGTTTGTCATAGTCGAGCACTCTTTTGATTCAAAGCATCTTGATTTTTTTAATCAAACCAAAATTATTGCCTCTATTCCTTTTTACAACTCGAGAATCATTAGGGAGGATCTTGAACTAAAGAAGCACCCTAGAAACTTTAATCGAGAGTATGGTTGTAAAATAAGTCATTCTTGGCATCATGATATCCACCATCTAACTCATTAGTTATCGGTCCCCCCCTTCTTTTTCCTTATCTCTTTACCTTTTTCTTCTCCTCCTTATTTATCTCGCCTTACCCTCTCAGCTAGCTTCCTTTTCCTTCAATCACTGTTAAAATTATCTAACCAAATATTCATTTTATTATTTAACGAATTTTTCATTTCATTTTTAATCCAACAATAAATATTTTAATATCTCATTTTCAATTTTTATAATTACTGCATTTTCTCCGCTTAAAGCATCAATTTTTTTAAGCTTTGGTGATTTGGCTATTTTTATATTTTCTCACTTGTTAATTGATGCTATCTAAATTTCCCTTGTCCTCTTTATTATTATTAGTATCAACTTCAATTTCCTTTTAATTTGCATCCCTTTAATTAATTTAGTCATCATTAATTTAATTTAACTAATTTAATCCTTTTATTATCCTTATTTTCCTCTTAATTCTCCACCCCTACTTAATTAATTAATTAGGTAAATATGAAGACTTAACCATTTTCTTTTATAAAAATATTTATTTTATTTTTATATATTATATTATTAATCGTATCCCCTTTACTTTCAAGATCTTGATTGACCCAACATCTAACTAGTTACATCCAATAACTCTAATATACTTTATGATTCTCTTCCCATGTTCCTCTATTTTATTTAATTTATATATTTTTAACCAATATTTTATTATCTTAATAATATTATTCCTAATCATATTATTCTTTAATAACTAGTTTATTATTTTAATATTATCATTTAATGGCTAATCCTAAATCTTTCTTTTATAAATGAATACACGGTGCTAGTTTGTGATCACTCAAATTCTTAGTCACTGATGATGGGCGGAGAGTCCGCCCGCGAAAAGTTGGACATTATATAAAATCCTCTACACAGTGTCATCCGAAAAGTTCTCCCAATATAAAATTGATTTTAGCCTTTTTAAATTGCAATATTTTTTTAGATGATAAATTTTAATATTATGTGTGTGTGTGGCTTTTTATTTCAACTTAAGGTGGATGAGGGTTTGTTGAGTTTTATTTATATCGTTTTTAGCCTTTTTAAATTGCAATATTTTTTTAGATGATAAATTTTTATATTATATGTGTGCGTGTGGGGTTTTTTATTTCAACTTAAAGTGGATGAGGGTTTGTTGAGTTTAAGTTCCTCCATGATAAGTTCATTATTATTATTTATACACTTATTTATAATTCATTTTTTTCATAAATTAAAGTTGACCCATAATTTTTTTATACATAGTTAATCACATAAATATGTGCATTAATAAGGCATTCTTCATGTTGCAATAGTTTTTTTTTGTTATATTTATGAAACCTTCAACTATATTAAGCACATTAATATTTTTAATGGGTTGTACCAGTATTAAAATTATACTCTACTATTACTAAACTTTACAATGTTATCTTAGAGCATGTTGTTACAGCGTGAATAGGCCTAATAGTTAAAAGCATGTGTTTCTTCCTAAAAGTTCATAGGTTCGAAACTAGAGGGGGTAGAGTATGTATGCCTTTCTAGACTTAGCACCCATTGTCCCACAAATAAAAAGGTATTTGGTGTCTAACTTGACTATGATCTTAAAATTAGATAATAATAATTATTAATAAGTGCCACAACAACTGTACAGTGATGTGTGGTTTGACGGTAAGTCACATGGGCAAAGCCCGGGGAGACTGAAGTTCAAATTTCGTTGAGTACATTGACCTGTGATGGTGGCCGCTAGAGGGGCGGATTCCCCTTTCCCGTGAGTCTACTCTTGCTAAAATCATAGGAACTTAGTACACCCGACTTGCAGGTAGTTGGTTATGCTCTTGGCGTTATAGTGGTAGTTATGAGGTTTGATCCTGAGTCTCCCATAGATTAGCCCTGCTAGAGGGGCGGATTCCCCTTTCCCGTGAGTCTACTCTTGCTAAAATTATAGGAACTTAGTACACCCATCCCCTTTCCCGTGAGTCTACTCTTCCTAAAACATAGGAAGGATTCCCCTTTCCCGTGAGTCTACTCTTGCTAAAATCATAGGAACTTAGTACACCCGACTTGTAGGTAGTTGGTTATGCTCTTGGCGTTATAGTGGTAGTTATGAGGTTTGATCCTGAGTCTCCCATAGATTAGCCCTGCTAGAGGGGCGGATTCCCCTTTCCCGTGAGTCTACTCTTGCTAAAATTATAGGAACTTAGTACACCCATCCCCTTTCCCGTGAGTCTACTCTTCCTAAAACATAGGAAGGATTCCCCTTTCCCGTGAGTCTACTCTTGCTAAAATCATAGGAACTTAGTACACCCGACTTGTAGGTAGTTGGTTATGCTCTTGGCGTTATAGTGGTAGTTATGAGGTTTGATCCTGAGTCTCCCATAGATTAGCCCTGCTAGAGGGGCGGATTCCCCTTTCCCGTGAGTCTACTCTTGCTAAAATTATAGGAACTTAGTACACCCATCCCCTTTCCCGTGAGTCTACTCTTCCTAAAACATAGGAACTTAGTACACGAGACTTGCAGGTAGTTGGTTATGCTCTTGGTGTTATAGTGGCAGCTATGAGGTTTGATCCTGAGTCTCTCATAGATTAGTCCTGACAGGTACCAATTCACCATATAGTAAAAAAAAAAATTAAGTGCCACAACAACTAAAATCATAGGGACTTAGTACACCCATCCCCTTTCCCGTGAGTCTACTCTTGCTAAAACATAGGAACTTAGTACACCCGACTTGCAGGTAGTTGGTTACGCTCTTGGTGTTATAGTGGTATCTATGAGGTTTGATCCTGAGTCTCCCATAGATTAGCCTTAACAGGTACCAATTCACCATATAGTAAAAAAAAAAAAATTAAGTGCCACAACAAATAAAATTTCCGTATTATAAATGATTGATGTGAGTCAGTCATACGTCATTCACCGAAAACCACAAACTACTTTTTGGGGGTGCGCTAAAGTGGTTTGTGGAAAATAGGAGGGAACCTAGGATTAATGTTGGTCGTTGATCTACAGATAAGCGGTTTGGGGAAACCGCTTCTCCACGGTTTCCTACGATTTAAACTTCGATTTCATTAACCTGTGAGATTCCTTACTGGTGCTCATAGAAGCCACCACCTGCTCATCTGCAAATATAGCCGGCAGCAATGTCTGCACAGGTGCTTCTGAAACTTTTATACATTTCTTGTGCTTCACCTCGTCTAATTCCTCCTTTAATATGAGCAATGCTTCTCAAAACAAAAGCACAAAACTTTATTGAAATAAATTACAGTCCTCATCTCAGTAACATTGTACATAGGAACTCTCAACAAAAGTTCTCTACAGTGTAAGAATGTATGACCACTCTCCACAGTTTCACCCTTATCTCGCTCTGAGAAGGAATTAACTTCAATGGCATACCATCGGCAACATAAGCATTAAACTGGATTACAATATCCCGTGATGTTTCAATGCCTTCTTGTTATGCTTCGCTTACCTTCATTGACTTGGGTGCCATATTGCTCATCTCACCCATGTATATGTATGGGTCATTCGAAAACTTGAAACGGTCGTAGACATGTATAAAGCAGAAAGATTATCCCACGTGTATTAAGCAACGGGATAAATTATGGTTTATATACGTGGACGTCCGGTAATTTTCACACACGTTGTGAAAGCTCTTGGGGGCTCCTCCCCTTTGTGCCTTTTATGGGCGCTGCCTTCGGTTGACTTGCCCGTCGGTTTGGCGAATTTCGATAGCCTCTATTTTATTTAAAATGAAGGAAGGAATCTATGCCGAAAGCAATAATAATATTACCGGAATTTATTTATTTTTTAAGGGAAAGAATCTATGCCGAGACAATAATAATATTACGAGACCCAAAGATTAAGGCCCAATTGAAGACGTTCAAAACTTTCCAGGATAGGCGAAATAACCTAGTTATCGTCTTCGAAAGAGTTGTTTGGTGAATCTCGATAGCAATTAGCATGGAATAAGTTTTGATATTACGCCTCCTCTATTTTATTTAAAAGGAAGGAATTAATGTCGAGAGTAATAATATTACAAGACTTTATTTTTTTTAAATGAAGGAATCTATGCCGAGAGCAATAATAATATTCCAAGACCAGGACCCAATTGAAGAGGTTCAAAAATTTGCATGATAGGCGAAGCAACCTAGCTACCACCTTCTAAAGAGAAAAGCCACCTGAGCACTTATTAGGAGGACAAGCTAATCTAGCAACCAATCGTCTCTTAGGAATTAAAGGATCGACTAACTGGGACCCATCAATCAATGCCCTTGGATTCTGCCAAGTTGCCTAGTCTAGTCCAACTCCTCATGAATACACAGGACCTTCTTTCCTCCTTCAGGACATGCAACACGCTCATGGTCAGGGACACGCTTAGGGCTCACCCCACCCTATACCATCATTCCTACCATCAACAAGCCTCATACTACAACCTTCACAAACACAGAAATAATAATAGCGGTAGTGGCCAAGGGGAACAATATTGGTTCTATAGGTACTGTTAAACACACATGGGAAACCAGCATAATCTAAGGATAAAACATGAGTGTGCGATTTTTATTAACAAAAGATATACATTTATAGTACATTATGTGACCGTTGGGTTCCACATCCCAAGGTCTCTTGGACTCGTTTTGTCCATTCGGCTTCCACACTAACCCATTGAGGATTAGGTGTCCAACATT
>APFE030046612.1:131859-152900 GCA_000404065.3 Pinus taeda | reverse complement strand
TGCAAATATGCATGGCAGCACTAGGCTGAATGTGCTCTCTGAAATGTTGGTATAAAGGGCGGTGGTTTAAGGATGGCCACCAACATTGGAACGCTTAGTGCAGTTCCCGGAACTCTTCCAACATTGGCAAGAAGCTGAAGTCTTCTGCTAGAGGAAGTGATCCTATTGTTTTAAAGAGGGAAACCTTCAACCATAAAAGGGAGGTCTCACTCCGCATAAAAGGTAAAACTTCAACCTAAAAAGGGAAGTCTCAACCTGTGATGGTTTAAGGATGACCAACAACTCTGGAATGCTTAGTGCAATTCCTGGAACTCTTCCAAAACTGGCAAGAAGCTGGAGTCTTCTGCTAGAGGAAGTGTTCTCAATTTTGTTCCTGGAATTCTTCCGAAACTGGCAACAAGCTGAAGTCTTCTACTAGAGGAAGTGTCCCAGATTACTAACTGAAGGCATGTTCACGGGCATCTTTTTTTCTAGCTACAACTCTGAAACTGGTGTGGCAGGTTGTGGCTCAGGCTCACTTGATATGGCTTTGAAGCTTGTAGATGACCATCATTTCCCCCCTGGTCATATACAAGGTGAGATGATGGAAAAAACTCAACTGCAAGATTATTCAATACTCTGGAACAAGTTCTGACATGTGATTGGAATATCTTCTTGGTTGTTGATGCCCATTGCCAAGAAGCAATCCATCCAAGATGAATCTTTGTTCTTGCAGGACGTTTATTTCTGAAACATCTGTGTGAAGAATGGGTGGTTTTATGATAGTGCTTACATGGGTGAAGATCAAAACAATGATCTTTCAAATGGCCAACTCGGTCACAGTGTTGGCATTTCACAAGTTGTTGTTGTTTTTGCTATGGAAGAGGGGCAGAATCTAGAATAGCTGACGGTGAACTGTCATGAACGAATCTAGCACTTTGAAATTGGATTGGTTTTGAGTAGTCTAGAATATGAAAGGACAAGTCCTTATCATATCCAACACCGGTTCTTGCTTGTTGTGGACAAGCTCTTCCCAAGGTCTAATGATGGTCTTGGGAAGTGCAAACTAAACTTCTACATTTGCATGTACAATTGTTGCTTCATTGGGCACTAATTCTGAATGAATTGTAACATTATTGACATGTTGTTTATGGGAGTTTGTTTCAATCTTCTGAACAGAAACAGGTTCAGAATGATGACTCCTTTGTTCTAATTCTTCTTACTGTAGCTGAGATTCAAGCTGCAAAAAATCAATTTGTTCTTGTGCATATTGTAGACATGTTTGAATTTCTAAGAGAGATCCTGATTTGGAATGTTTCATCAACAGTAGAATGTATAAGAGTTTTCATGAACTCTAATACTTTAGTAATTGTAGCCATTTTTCTCAACACTTAGAAATGCACCACTAGATGCTTGTTTTAGTATGAGTTGAGGTGAAAATGTACCCTAAATAATCACAATGCTTGCAACAAAATTCTAGTACATCTTCATAAACATGTTAAACATTAGAGACCCATCATTCCAAGATGCATGTATAACCAACATCGGCTTTAAATGCTCAACGTAGCACTCAACCATCAACACAATTCAATAACAATACTATACCACTCCAAAAGACATGATTTCACCGTATAGCCTTCAACGCTATATGTGAAGAGCACCTTCAATGAACATGTAAAGAGTGAGGACGCACGAAGCGTATAACCAGCACATGAACTACTATACATTCACGCTATCCAATCATATAATATAACATATAGGAGGCATATATTCTCTTCCCGGCAACTCTTTTGTCACAAGTCAACTTCAATGTACATAAAACACAAACCAATATATCTTTGCCAAAATGCAAGGATGAATATGGCCTAGAACTCTTCCATTATAAAATCTTTCCCTGTGCCTTTGTAAGATAAATCTCACTAGCAAACATTATGCGCGGAAACTTGCCGAACCGTTTGTCCAAGAGTTTGCAGGTTCAGGTGCAGATTGAGATGTTGGGGCCTTCATCATTTCTTTAAACTTCGAAATGATATGTTGGATCTCGTCATTCACACTTAAAGCCTAAAAAGCATGGCCTCATTATCACCGGCTCTCTCCACCATCCTCTATATAGTAGATTGTGATTTTCGGCATACCTGTCCATGTGGAAGAGGAAGAGTCGCCTCGAGCTACTCTAGAAGATGCACTTGTCAGGAACCACACTACGAAGCCCTCAAATGCCCGGTCGTCTACAGTTTAGTTCAGTTCTCACGTCGGGTTCACCATTTTTTCTTCAATATTTAGCACTTCACAATTGTATATAGTGCAAGTAAAGTTCGGTTATAGATATACGGTGAAATGAGTGAACTTAGAAGTTCATACACTAGTCACAACTAGAGAAATAATAGCACAGATATCCAAGGAACAATGAACTTGATATAGCACTGTCCAGAAATGCTCCTCTCCACTCCAGTCTTGGTCTAGATGTCTCGAATCAGCTCGAGAAGTAGATTCGACTGCTGTAAGGGAAAATTCAGGTGCATGGGAGAGCGTAAACCCTCTTTGGATAATTGTCTAGTGATTAAGAACAGTGGGAGGTGCTTTCTTAGCACAACCTTAGAACTGATAAAGGAGTCCCCACAATACGCCTTTACCCAAGCTTAGAAATTGAGGTAATTGAATAGCAACTACAGTAAACAAGAAATTTTCTTTCTGAGTTTTTTTTTTGTTTTTTAATGAACTTTTCAGTTAAAATTTTTGTCAAACATGTCCCATACATATGGCTGTAGGTATTTTTGTGTACTTCTGATTTTTCAAGCAATAGTTTACAGTAGTTTAATAATGCCCAAAGGTTGGTGTTCCAACCGCAATATATAACAACCAGCAATTTATAAAGATGAACAACTCAAACAGATCATAAGAACACCTCCTTCTATTCAAATATCAGTCCACAGACCATATTTCCTGGGTTGCCATTAAAGCGTATTCACCATAAAATTCGCCAGCAAGCAATATTCCAGTCAATACTCAGAGTATTAAAAAACACATATAATAAATCAGGGAGTGGGACTGCATATATAAATGAAGAGGTGGAGCATTATATTAGCAAAGGATAGCAACGTTCAACATACTTTAGACTTTGATAGCAACATTCAAGAAATTATATAAAAACAACCTCGTTCCTTGTTCCTGCACGGAGGCACTAGATATGAATTCCAAACCGGTGACCAGAATCCCTGAAGCAGACTTGGCTGTCGCTAGACTTTGAGTTCAAAGGCAGTAAAACTATAACCCGTTACACTTCTAAGTGCAAAGGCGTAATTTTAAATAGAGCGGTTTATCAGGAATCTTAGAGGTCTTAGTGGGTACTAAGCCCTCCACCCACGTAGGTGAAACCCTTAAGAAAGCAAGGAACGCTCTTATTTAACAAAGAGAACCTTCAAAACAAACGGTGATAGCATGCCTTTAAAGATAAACAGAGAGTCCAAAATAGGCTGAGGCCATATAATAGACAGGACTGTAATCTTCTCCAACCAGAAGATTTCTTACCCGGCTGCTGCCGTAACGTAACAATGGAGGAGCGCCTTCTTCTCTGTAGCAGGTGTTGGATTAAGCGTTCATTGTTCAAGCTGACAGCTTCTTTTTTTTTGGGTCTGGTGCAACTAAAAATGTAAAATATCAATGTTCAGAGGCCGTTACCTTATGTTTTGTTCAATGACTGAGAGACCGCACATAAGGTTTCAAAAACGCTCCCGCATAAGTTTCCATCCATACACAGATAATGTCAAAGATTTGTAGCAACGACTGTGGAGAGGGCAGTAGACTGACTCCTCAGGGGCAGTGTACAGATTGTAAGAAACTAGTAGAAGGGAGTTATAAGACTTCCAAAAATTGAACCTTGCTTTGATACCATGTTAAACACACATGGGCAACCAGCATAATCTAAAGGATAAAACATGAGTGTGCGATTTTTATTAACAAAAGATATACATTTATAGTACATTATGTGACCGTTGGGTTCCACATCCCAAGGTCTCTTGGAGTCCTTTTGTCCATTTGGCTTCCACACTAACCCATTGAGGATTAGGTGTCCAACAGGTACTATATGACACCTTACCAATACCACCCATACTCAGACCCTAATACTTCGCTAAATGTCACCATAGGAATAGATAAAATCACTCTGATTGCACGGAAGGAGACCTTAAAGACTACCATTCAAAGTAGGATATTTGAGGCCTTCCAAATCCAAACAATCAAAGGTTTGCAACAAAGTCTGATCATAAAGATAAGAAAAACAAAAATGTCTATGATAGGTAGAAAAATATTAGGATTGAAGTATCTGATAAGGGGTCTCCAAAAAGAAGAGGGGTTTGCTACACACCTTAAGGGTGTTTCGCAACGAAAGAAATGCCTAATGACACAAAGTTGCCTCCTCTATTTTATTTAAAATGAAGGAATATATGCCTAGAGCAATAATAATATTACAAGACCCAATTTTTGCACATAAGGTTTTTTTAATGAAAAATGCTAAACATTACACTTCACATTTGAACAAGATCCATAACAATATCAAAATGACCTTCACCAAAATAATCTACTTTTAATTCTAATTATTGGCTCAAGCTCACCCCCAAAATTTTTGGCTAGGCAAGACTTAGCCACAACATAGTCTTAGGCCATGGCCAATCCTTTATAACTTCTATTTTCTTGGAATCCACATATACACCATCCTTATGAACAATATGGCTAAAGTATTCTACTTCTTTGTCTCCAAAGGTACTTTTGGACATTTTAAGAAAATTTTAATCATGAAAAAGTAAATGTAATACCTTATCCACATAAGTGACATGGGTCTACCATGGTTTGTTATAAATGAGGATGTCATCAAAGAATACCAGGAAAAAATGACATAAAAAGGGTTGAAAGGTGCTATTATGAGGCCTTGAAATATTGAGGGGTTATAACATAGGATAAAAGGCATTTCCAAGAACTCATAATGACCTTCCTGAGTACAAAAGGAAGTCTTAGGAATATTAACCTCCTTCATACAAATTTGATGATAGCTTGAGAAAAGATCAAGTTTGGTGAAAAATTATGCACCAATAAATTCATCCAAAAGGTTATCAATGAAAAGAATTGGAAATTTGTCCTTGATGGTAATTTTCTTAGGGAACAAACATTAAAGAACATGTGCCAAGTACCTTATATTTTGAGGACCATGACCTCTAGAGATGGATAAGGTCTATTACTGGGGCAGATGATGCATAATGACTAAAAATTCTTGAACAATTTTCTCAATTTCATTTTTTTGGTCAAAGGGGTGGTAATAATAATAAACACTAGGGGAGAGGTTACCAAGGATGAGTCTAATGGGATGATCATGGGAACCATGGGAAGGTAATAGTCCTTGGGGTTTTTCAAAAGTTGATTGGTGGTAGGAAAAGATAAGGTGCATATTAGGATGCATTGGTTGGGGAGTCTTAAAATAATAAATAGCATGGAATTGGAAAATCATGTCATAATGGCCTTTTTTTAGGAGTTTTTCCATGTGAAAGGAATTAATAAATTTTGGTGATCTTGTGGTGATGTCATTGAAAGTGTAGTGATGCCCCTCCTATTGGAAGCTCAATTATAATTCCTTCAAATCCTTAGTGATGGGTCCTAGTGTGTGTAACCATTCAACACCAAAAACAATGTCACAACACCCCATTTTAATGGAAAACATGTGATATTTGAGAGGATATTCTCGAATTTGAAGGCGAACATTTCAAAAATGACCCTCACATTTCATGGAACTGCCATTAGCAATCATAATTTGGAAATTGTTGACTACATGGATATAACAACAGGTCTCTTGGGCCATTCCATGATGAATAAAAAATGGGAATTTCCACTATTAATGAGGATAATTACTTTTCAATGCTGGATGTAGCCAATTAATTGCATTGTTTGGGGAGATGAGATACCAGTTAATGCATGGAGAGATATATGGAGTTCCACCTTTAGTTAATAAATTAGAGGAATTTCATCATTTGGCTTACACAATGATTATATAGGGATAACATCACCTTCATTGTCTAAAATTTCTTCATAAATGGCCATAAAAAATCCTTGCATTTGTGCCCTAGAATTTTTTTTCTTCACAATTGTATTAGTGACCTTTAAGTTGTCATTTTTCCATTTCTACCCTAATTATCTTTTGGATCTTGAGTGGAGGATATGGAAGAGGGTTATTGGTGGGGTAGGGATAGGGAATGGTGGATCTTTTTTATAATCTAAGAATCGACCACATGTTGCACTTTCTAAGCTTGGTGAGTGGCTTCGAGCTAAGTCTTATGGAAAGACATTACTAAATGAGCACATATATCATCCTCAAGACCACTAATAAAGAATTCAAAAAGGAAAGTGTCTGACAGACCTTTAGTGTAGAAGGGTAGTTGCTTGAAAGTATATATGTAGTTTTCCATTGTACCCAAATATTGAAGCTTGGTCAAATGGCCCAGATGATGAGTATTTGTGTCAAATCATTCATAAATATTAGTAGAAAGTTGAGTCCAAAAAATATAACGTGGTGAGAATTCTTATTTCATTTCCACCATTTTTAGTGCTTTAATTATAAGTAGAGGACACACACATGATTTTTCATGAGGTCATTGATGATTCCATGAAGTAAGAAATAGAATTCCATTTGAGTGACCCAATTAATGGGGTCAAATTCATGAAGTTTATTTAGATCCATTTTCGAAAGCATAAGTCTCAAGGAAAGGGGTTAGAATGAGGCTCTTTAATATGGGACAATTTGACTCCCCCTTAGTGAAAAAGTTTTTTTGGAGAATTAGGACCCTATCATTTAGCAAGAAAGGCAACATCTCGTTTAGTGGGGCTAGCCAAGAACGAATTCGAGCAAGTTGGGAATTAACTTTAGTAAATTTTTGATTAATATCAACTTTAGCTTCTTTGAATTGGTTCTACAAATATATGTATGAATCTTCCAAGGAAGAAAATAAATATTTGTTTTAGGTGGCCATGATGGGAAGGTTGGACTAAGGAGAGGTGAGCTAAAAAGTGGGGGGTATGGGTACACACAGAAAGGCTTTATAAAGAGTTGTACTAATGTGGTTAGGTTTGCATTCTAGAATGGGGAAGATATGCTAGTAGTAATAATCTCGGTGAGTCCACAAAAAAAAATATGGAAGAGGGATAACATTATGATTGACACAAAGTGAGGAATCCATTGAGATAAGTCCCAAATAAGGGTGTCAATGTGTCCACTTTATACTCTATTTTATTTAAGTTTTGTGGAGTTATGCTCTAGTTTGAATAATTTTGCATTGATAAAATTTTCAAAGGTGGAATAGAAAAATATTGTGTAGGAATTCCATAGCCTATATGTGGAAAGTAGGGTTTCTAAGGATTGGATATGGAAAATTTCAAGATTGTTTTGAGAGAAAAAACTAGGAGAAGGGCTTTGAAGAGTATTAAGGACAAGGGATTTCCCTATGCTATAAGATTCTAGTATATTTGTAGGTTTCAGTATATTACTTAGCCCAATATCTTAGAGATCTAACTAAGGAGGGTAAATTGTACCCATAGTCATTCTACATGATTACCCAAGTACATGAGAATATTCTTGTTGAGTGTTGTTCTCAGTGCCACTACAATAGTAAAGTGATCAAGCGACTAATCTAAGGTTGGTTTTAGAATTCCTATAGGACTCCTAATATACCCAAAGGTACATGGAAATGAAATTTTGCTACAAGTACTATTTGATGTGGTACTACTCAAAGGAGTTCCAATAAGGGATGCAAGGTTTTCCAACTAGGTGAAAGCATGTGCAATTCCTTGTATTCTTCCTTGACCAAAATTTTGCACGCTTACCAATAGATCACTATGGTTTTGCATAGACATTAGAACGCATTATAGCCTTAAAAGAATTTCAAAAAAATTTATCAAGGAACGTGTTTTGATATCACTTGTAATATGCCCAATAGAAATAGTTAAACTAGAAATGCAAACAAAATTCATATATTTAGTATAAAGTAATTAGAAAAATGCACTCAATGTTCACAAGATCCAAAATAGAATACCTATATTATTAATAGCACATTGTTCACTTTCCTCCTCGAAGGGGCAACTTCCAATAGAGAAAATCTAAGTCACATGTATTCTCTAGGACATGTTTTACAATGCTTCTACCTGTATATATACTAGTTCTACTTCCCTATTACATTATAGAGGATGAACTTTATAGTAGGTGTAACCTTCTAATAAGCCCTCTTACAGTAGTTTCATTCGCACTATTATAAGCCTTATTTACTATTGATTTTCTTTCTTGCATAATGATATATTAATATATATATTATGGGCTCGTGAGGGTAAGACCCTAACAATGGCCCACCCCCTATCATTAATTTTTCATATAACATTGCCATATTTATGAGGTGCCCTTGCCAATTCACAATTATTATTGTATTTTGTATGACGTCAGTCATCAAGTGTTGTTCCAAGCAAGGAAATGTAGTTTTTTCACTGCTCATAAGTGCGTTGCAAAATTAACGAACTATAAAAAGATGCAAAGTACATCAAAATCCATTGTTATCAAACAAAAATAGCACTCAAAGGATTATACCATAATTAGATGTAATTATTGTTACTTTATTTAATTCTTGAGAATGCATATCATGAATGATAATTTTCCTTGGCATTCAAAGTCTTTGCACATTAGTGACAAGTACATATTAGATGATCCAAAATAGCATCTAGTAAATTGTTTGTAAAGTAATGGTTCATTGCTCTCACTAGTAGGATTTGTGTCTAAAATAAGATACATTATAGATATGTATTTGTGTTGCATTGAAAACAAGTATCTTGCTTTCCTTGTTACTTAAACAAAATAAGAAACGGCATGTTACTTCATTTCACAATTTGGTGGAGGAATAGAAAAAATTCAATAATGCTTGAAATGCATCAAATAAACAACTCCTTGGCATATATAAGATTTTTGTAGTCTAAAAATACCATTTTTATTTAATACTTGAATAATGCTATTAAGTAAAATGCACTACTCCTTCATTTGATAGATTTCAACATCTTTTTTTTATTATTATTTTCTATTCAATGTTCCTCAAACAATTCCCGTGGTATGCCTATGAAAATAGTCAATTGCTAAAAAAGACAATATAGTTCGAAAAGTGTTCACCCACTTTTTGTTTCCTCTAGCTTTGATTTTTCTTGTTTTCTATAGCCTATTTCCCAATTCTTTCATGTGTGTGTACACACATAGATAATCCCATAAACTATATAAAAAACACACCATACACCTCACACTTGGAAATGAAATAAAATAATAAAAAAATATAACACAATATGAAAGGTTTCTAAAAAAATTGCAGATAATGTGTTCTTAAATTTTAGCAAATTTTACACAATATATTCAAATGTGACTCCAAAACTATAAATAAACACATACAAATGAAGTAAAGACATACAAATTCCTAGCATCTCTATAGGGTCATGTCACATACTATAAACACTCTAATGATAAGAAAATCACATAGGACACCTCACAATACCCAAATTTCATTCATCTTTCTCAAAAATTGCAGCTAGTGCACTCTCAAATTTTCCCGAATTTCACATTATATATTCAAATGCAACTAAAAAACAATGAAAAAACATATATAATTACACTAAACACATATGTACCCCTATTAATTTTGCAAGATCATGGTATACAATTCACATACTCCAATGAAATGATAATCATAGATGATACCTCACAATACAAAAATCTCATTCAACTTTCTAAAAAATCACAGCCAAAGCATTTTCAAATATCTGAAATTCTCATGATATAGTTAATTGTTATATACATATCATGTAGTGATAATAATGACCGGCACATGGTATTACTCACCTCATTATATTGAAAGGACTTGAAAGAACCAAAGAAGCTCCATTCTAAATTTGAAAAGCTTGATAGCTTTAGAAATAACCCTAACCTGAGGTCTCTTCGTCACAATTTTCGTTATTCCCTTATATATTTTGATTACTTCAAATGTAATAATCATTTCATAAATAAAATTTACGAAGAATAAAGAAATAATAGATAACCCATAATTCTTTCAAATGTAGTGGTTCATCTTCAAATGTCACAATCATTTAGTGTTTTGCAATTCCTTTTCTTAAGCTACAAAAACTAGCAAAATGTCCCAAATACATTCTCTGACAAACTCCTATGAAATCTACAAAGAACCTCTACAATGAATATAATCACAAATTTCCTAAGGAAATCGATACTTTTTTTCTCATGAACCTCCAAGCCTTGTTCAATTTCCCATTGACAATACTTTGAACATTCTAGCCATGCTTGAATGTAGCATTGTGGCATAGGCCAAATACTATCTTAGTTTTATAAAACCCAATGAAACCCCTTAATTCCCACTTAGACAACTCAATGTTAAGTCAATGATATCAACTATTATATCCTGATCAAGTCAAACATATTAAGAATTAATTTCTGAGTTAGTTTTAGAAAATTTCTTATTGTATAGTCAAATTATTCCCAAAATATAAATACATTAATGCCTTGAAAATAAATACTCCACTCAATGTCCCAAATGGGGGTGTGTATAGGACTCTTGAGGTAAGCATATGGAATGATGCACCAGATGCACATTTGTTGCATGGAGTGGATGGTGTGGCGACATCTTGAGGAGGATCATTGGGGTGTCAGCCTGCCATCTCCTTGTCTTAAATACCACTTGGTTGTAATGGATTTTCACTGGTACGAAAGGTTGCAGAGTAGAGTTGTTTTTTTATCTAGTTGATGAGATTTAGTTCTTGGGAGTCAGGTCCTATTCATTATTCTCTTGGTTGCGAGTTTCTATGGTACAATTCCTTGCAGTTCTATTGTGGTTTGGCTCCATGTTATCTATCTATGGTTTTCTTTTGTCCATAGTTTATGTTTCCCGCATGCATCTTGCTCTATTCACACTCTTCTAAATATGTTTTCATCACGGTCATGTAGGTTTATTTTTTTGGGTAACATATCATAATTACTTTCTACAGTTGGTGGTGCACCTCCTTATTCATATAGGTTCTTTGTGGATTCATGACACTGTTTCATCATATTTTTCTGGCTAGATGGAGCTTCAATGGTTACATGCTATTCCTTTTTGGCTTGTCTACAATGTTTCCTCAACCAGTTGACTTGTGGGGTGTCTTGTGGCATATGTTTTAATCTTCTATGCATTTTGTTGTCTCTATTGGCTAGGTGGCTGACGTGTATTTTGTGTCATATGTCTCATGTTTGCTCATGTGTCTTTTAGTCCTCCTCTTATATTGTTGGCCAAGCTGAGCATATGTATCTTGTCTCTTATGTTGTAATGTTGGGTTGTTTCCATGGCAGTTAAAATAGAGCCTATTCTTTGGGTTCTCATGATGAGTCTGTTACAGGTTCTAATGCTTTAGATTTTTTTGGAGATCCATGATGCAAATGTTTTTCGTATTAATATAAATGTTTCTAGCTTAAAAAAAAAAACGCAATCGCAAAACCAAGGTTGAAAACTAATAATTTACCATAGATTTATGAACTTCAAAGCCTAAATGCCACCAAATTTTCCAAATTGTAGGTGAAAGCTTCTCAAATTCTTTGAATATTCACATTGAAATTGAAAATGAACCTTAATAAAAAATGTTTTGATATGCATTAGTTCTTAGACATGAGAGAAGCACTATACTTTTGAGTGGGGAGGGGGAAGCGAGATGACATTCACATCTTATGAATGTCTAAATGTGGCAACTACTTGCAACATAGTTTGGAGGTTAACATATTTTTTCTGTATCATTTGTAAATTAAATAACATTAAATAAAATTATGGATAGAACATTCATGTGTTCAATGCAATTGCATTAATTAGTCTTAAATGTAGATATTAGTTATATACTTTATATGAAGTTAAGATCCCAAATTCGTTCTCCAATAACATTAAGTTAAAACAAAATTTATATTAAAAATATTTATTGTTATTGTTACTATTTTAACCTTACAAATTATCAAAAAAAAAATATGTTCAATGATAAAATTAATGCCAAAATAAATATTACATACTTTCACAACCAAAGTAATAATGAATAAAAGGATAGTAATGAATCAACTTATGCATTTTCATTTTATCAAAATGAATTAACTATTTATTTCATTAAATCTTATATGAATATGAAATTTTTGACATGTGAAATGTAAAGTTAAAGACATGGTAACAATTAAATCACATAGAAAAATATTCATTTTCAATTCATTAATTTGTTAGGTTTTAGCACAAGTGTAGGCATTATTACAAGGTTTTTTGTAGCTCACTAGGTCTTTTGTGGCTCAATGGGCACTAGCTCAGGTGGCCTTGCTTCCCTGCCCCCTACATCGACTTCTGCTATAGTCACATTCAATTCTCTAATCTCCAATGGGATGAAATTCTAGAAGACAAAGCCATCATGCTTTTTCAAAAAGCTTGTGGAAATTCTGAAGGTAAATATCAATGCATCTCATTCTAGAACAAGGGCTCTTCAGCTTGCAGAACGAGGTTTAGTGGATCAATTCATGGGGATATATCCTTCCTCATTCTCCTTGAAGCAATCGATAAATAGAACTTGACAACCACTAATAAAGGGTCAAGTTTCCTCTTCTTTCTGCGAGAGACAGTTTTATACCTTCTTCTTCAAGAATAAGGAAGATCGAGACTTGATCTTCAAAAGAAACCCTTATTTCATGGGTGCCCTGGGTCTTTATTTAGATAGATGGAGCCTAGATTTTAACCTAGAATGTGATGTTCCTTCAATAATTCTGATTTAAATTAAATTATCCTTCCTTTATTTGTATGATTAGAATGATGCCATTTTTAAAAGTATTGGAAACACCCTAGGTAAGAATATTGATTATGTCGAACCACAAGAAGGTTTTTTTACTTGTTCCAAGATCTGTATGAAAGTAGATCTAGACAAAGGGCTTTTGGCTACAATAAATATCAACCTCTATAATTGGTCCCATATCCAAGAGCTGGATTATGACCAACTTCCTTTTAAGTGCAAGGTTTATCATGAGTACAAACACTTTGCTAGAAGCTACAAAAATAAGATTGAGGAGAAATAGAATTAGGTGGAAGAATATGATGAATGGAAACAACCCAAAATGTGAAGAGAACCATCCAAAC
This sequence comes from Pinus taeda, assembly GCA_000404065.3. Lineage (NCBI taxonomy): Eukaryota > Viridiplantae > Streptophyta > Pinopsida > Pinales > Pinaceae > Pinus > Pinus taeda. The sequence goes on along the minus strand of APFE030046612.1, from coordinate 139,731 downwards.
ATATTAACAAACAACCATGATGTAGTGATCCAGCAGGGAACAAAGGCAATGGCCCAACCTCTCCATCCCAAGTGAAATTAGCCTAGGAGAGGGTACCATTAATCAGGGTGTAACCAAGCCTAATATCAATAGTTTCGAAATGCTCAACCTGGTTAAAGAGGAAGGTGAGATTCCATTAAGAAACATCCATCCCTCTCCTGGGAAGGACTCCAAAGCATCTCCTAATCTTCCTGGAGATTGAATTCCACTCCTTGAGGATGTTCCTGTCCATGCGACATACGAGATTAACTCTCCCTCAGATGAGGCTAAGTTCCACTCTCCAAGGGTGGCTCAAAATATCTTATCCCTTTTCAATTCAACTAATGAAAAATCAGAGATAGAGAAAGAGAAGTAACACGATCACATTCATCTCAAGGTGGGAAGAAAATTTAACAGATACATTTGAATCAAAAAAGCTGAAAAAGAAAAAGAATGAAGAAGACAAAGTATTCTAGAAAGACACATCACAGGAAGATAGAATATAAGGAAATGAGGTAGTTTAGGCCCTAATTAAGGGGCCAAAAAATCTAATAGCAAATGATGAGACTAATCTCCTAGAATTGCAAGGGTTTGGGGTTGGATAAAAGAATGTTACAGGTTAAATCATTAGCTCAAAAAGAAAAAACCCATATTCACCTACTCTAAGAGACTAAACTGAGATCTTTGGTCAATAGTTTGGTCTTAAATATGAAAGATTCAATTAGTTCCAACAACTCTAATGTTAAGTGTCCAAATCTAAATGATCTAGTGGATTCGGGGAATATATTGTAACCAAGGACTATATTTTCAAGTAGGCTATATGTACTACATTTTTTGCTTAATTTTGGGGCTCTACTGGAAGGTATTCACCTCCAAATACCCATATATGCTTCATATCGGTTGTATTCCACTTCGAAGGATAATTTTGGTTCAGGAGCATGTAAATGATATTAAGGATGAAAGAAAATCATAATATAACTCTCGTATATGCTTCATATTGGTTGTATTCCTCTTTGAAGGATAAATTTGGTTCAAGAACCTATAAATGATACTAAAGATAAAAAAAATCATAATATAACTCTCGAGGTACAACGAAGATTCAAGCATAGATTTTACCATTAATACAACTATTCTCATTAACATTAAAAAAATAAAAACAAACAATTTAATCACGTAAAAAAATATATATATTTTATATATTATTTAAATAAATTAATATTAAATCTCTTTTTAAAAAAAGAAAAGGTTGATTAATTCATTTATAACCATATTTATTAGGCATATATTTTAAAAATTAATCACTTACTAATATTAAATTTATTATATAATGGATTTTAAGATTATATTGTTTTTTTATATATTTCCTCTACTCATTGTAGTTTACTCTTGGAATTTTATTTTTTTTAAATGGATATAACATAAAAATAAATTACAATTCAAATAAAGATATTTTCAAGTAATATAAATATTATATATTAATTATTATATTATAATTAAAACATCAAACTAAAACAACTTCAATAAAAGAAAATGTTGAAACATTATCATAATGTATAGTGTGTGTTGTGACCACCATTTTCTCTTAGCAACACGTGGCGTGCTATAAAATAATCACCCCTTCCTCTATCCCCACGTCATCAACCACCCTCTACTTCCTTTCAACCACCCTCTACTTCCTTTCTTTTCTTTTTTGGGACCATGGAGTCGTTGAAGTCTTTTTTTGGGACCATGTAGAGTTCTAATCGTTGTGAGATGGCCATCCCCCTTTCACACCCTTTTCACAAACAGGACCATAACTCTTTTGTGGTTATGGAGACACTAACCCCTTGTGAATATATATATTTGCCAAACTTTATTTCAGAAAACAACTATTCCTTACTTCCAGATTTAACAGATTTTTCTTTTTAGTAGTTTGTATTTTTATTATTTTTTAATTATTTGTATTTATTTATTTGATATGGAAAAACAGAGAATTCTTTTTTAATTCAACATTTTAATATGTTATTTTTTTAAAATTATTTTTTAATAGTTTCATTGTGATGATCAACTTCTTCATTGTGGTTGCTTGTAATTCCTATAGTGACTTTATAACAACTTCTATACGTTGAAAATGGTAGTGAATAATTATATCTCATTGTCAAAAAATCATGGTGGACCTTACTATGAAGTCACATTGTAACCTATTCGCTCTTTTGTATAACCTCCTCCTTCTATGATGTAACCCTTTGATCTTTTTGGCATGTGAAAGAATGAACATCAACTCTTTGATCTTTTTGTCATGACACCAACTAGAATTCTAAATATACAAAACCAAAAATACAATAATAATGGAATCACATGACATATGCTTTATTATCATAAAATCATTGAGTACATTAACATTAAATCTTTTTTATAATGTTCATAGATAGTTGAATAATAAACTACTTTCTAATAATGAGATCTACCATTGACAACTAATATAACATATATTAAACTCAATCTTAATGCCTAATCATTTATACAATGTGGTTTTATTACATTATTAAGCATTTATTATAATTCATAAAATTTGAAAACTTTATTTTTGAGTTTTAAATTTGTTTTTAAATAGAAATTATAATATTTTTGTAAAATAATATTTTTTTAATATTATTATACTTTTAAAAAGTAGTTAGTTTTTTTTTTACATATATATATTTATTCTTTTTGCACTTTTGAATTTAGTATTTTAAATTATAAAATATTTTTAAAATTTAAATAATATATAATATCAAAATTCTTGAGGTGTAATGCAGATAGAGGGTTTAAATATATCTTAAAGGTAATTATAACCTTTTACTTCTTAGATTTAATTAAAAGAATGTTATAAAAGTAATTAAAAGGAAATATTTATAAAATATTTTGATTGTGAAATAAGTTATGGTTTTTGGGCATGTAGTATCAATAAGCCATGGTATTGGCCCATAGTATCGTAATCAAAATTCTTGAGGTGTAATGCAGATAGAGGGTTTAAATATATCTTAAAGGTAATTATAACCTTTTACTTCTTAGATTTAATTAAAAGAATGTTATAAAAGTAATTAAAAGGAAATATTTATAAAATATTTTGATTGTGAAATAAGTTATGGTTTTTGGGCATGTAGTATTAATAAGCCATGGTATTAGCCCATAGTATTGTAATAAAACCTATTCACAAGTTAATAACAAAATCAAAATATAACCAATTAAATTTTATTATTTTTATTACTTTAACTTTTTATTATCAATTGAGCCGACATTTAAATATTTATACTCATCTTAAGTTCATATTATTTTTATCTTTTTTTTTATTACTTTAATTTTTATTATTAATTGAGCCAATATTTAAAAAGTTTTATACTCATATTTGGTTTATATTAATTTTAACTTTTTGTTTATTAATTTTAACTTTTTGTAAACATTTAAATATTTATACTTATTTTTAATATTACTTTTAATTTTCGATTATTTTTTAATAAAACTAATATTTAAAATTATTTATTATATTTACATTACACCTGGAATATATTTTCTTTTGTAAATAAACACAATTAACCGTAATTTTAAACCTAATAAATTCTTTAAAATTACCATTAAAAAATAACTACAATGAAATGTCGTTGTTAGGCCTACATATACTTTTTAAAACTTTTGTGTGCATTTTATGAATGGAACAACTACCTACCTTCTCATATTTGTGTGTTCTCTACTTTGGGATATGTGAGTGTATAGGTTAGAAATTGAGTCATCTTCAATGGTGAAAGGTAAGGTAGTTCTCATATTTGTGTGTTGTCTACTTTGGGATATGTAAGTGTATAGGTTAGAAATTGAGTCATCTTCAATGGCCATTGAAAGGTAGTGATGAAGTCGTACAAGTGATTTAAAATAATGAAATTTGTAAAGATTTGCATAAAGATTCGAATATATCACCTTTATATAACTAGGATTTCTAGTTTCTTTATGGAGTTGGTTTATTAGCCAAGCTCAACGTGAGTTATTATATTTATGGTTATAATGTTTTCTATTACTATAACTATAATTCATTATGAGATTAATTCTTTTTTAAAATATTTAAATATTATATATAAATTTATAATATTTTAATTGGTAAAAATTATATAAATATAATATTTGATTTGAATTTAATAAAAAATGATTAATTTCATCATTAAAAAAATTTAAAACAAAAAAGTACCAATTAAAATTCATATTCAAAAGGAAAATTTAGTTAATTAAATTTTGCTCTTGGAAAATATTTTTTATTTTATAATATTAAATTTATAAATAATTTATCTTTATAATATGTAAACATAGGCCTGGCATGAAAATACATGGAGTTAATTTTTTTTTTACATAATTTACCTACAAGTAACTATACAAATTACTAATCCAGATTCTTCATTAATCATCATTTGATAAAATCTTGATCAGTACATAAACTGATTTTCAGTAGAGAAATAATAAGTTGAATAACCATTAACAACTACTGTTGTAGTAGATTAACATAAACTGTATGATGTAACCTTGCATCCATTTCATGATTCCTTTAACCACATTAATTAATCATATACTTGACATTATCAACATCACATTATGCAAGGAGTCAACATCACCAAACTGACATAATAAACAATCACATCATTGAACACAGATATACCCTAGAAACCTCGTGGGGTGAAAACCAACAAACGTTTAATTTTATTATTAAACTCTCATGTGGGTGTTCACCCCTCACTCAATGGCTTATAAAGGAGTATATTCCTTATCCATTGTTATAAAATATTACAATGAAATATCATTAAAATACAACATACCTAGCTAAAAGCTATTACAATGACCATGAAACCATTTACCCACAAATGACCACTCTTTGTATGCTTGTGGCATGATTGTTCCATCAGTGGACCATCTTGTAGCTTGTACTCATCTCCATGGACTGTTACTTCTCTATCTTTCACAATGTTAAACATGTTTTGCCTTTTGCATGAATCACCATCCCTTCCTGTCATAGTTGTCGTTAACAACTTTGGTAACATGATTAGATAAATAATTAATCAATCAATAATCAGTCTTTAAAATCGATCTTTTAACATCTATTCATTTGCATACATGAGATGTAAATATAATATCACATCATGCTTCTTCTAACAACATTGGGCATGTATAAACAAATAATTATCAAGCATGTCAAAATAATTACCACGTTGCTATGATCATTCTCGCATCAACACACGTTCATATCCAAAGGAAACCACTGTAACCATCCATTTCACTTAAATGATACTAGCAACTTATCTTTGTTTTTCGTGCATGTAAATATATAAAACTTATTCAAAGAGAGTTAGCCCCATAGCTTCTTCTTTGTGCATGTAACTAAGTAATATTTCCAATACAATAGATATTATTATAATACATAAAAATGCATGCCCTCTTACGAGGGAAGACTAACATGATAGAAATCATTATCATACATGCAGATGCAAGCCCCTTTTCAAAAAGAATCTTTCCCATGATAGAGTTATTTCCAAAATATATTGTATGCACAAAGACATGCATTGTTCTAAACTTGAACTAATGTGTTAGTCATTATTTCTTGCATGCTGATATATGTCTTTTACAAAGGAAAGCTAGTACATTCATTCGAAGTAACTACTTGTTTTATTTTCCATAATACTTACTCTTTTCTGCACACAAATCCATATTTCTCTTTAAAATATCTAACACAATATTTCTACAACTCCATGTTTCTGTTTAAAATATCTAACACAATAGTTATATCTTCATACATGTAATCAACTATTGTTTTTATGCTTATGCATATGTTCTTTTCACATAATTATTTTCAAGAACTCAACATAGTTTCTCTATCATTTATGTACAAAGTTGTTATGCATTTGTTTCCAAGAAAGTATCATAACAAAATTCTCATGCATTTGTTTTCAAGAAAGCATCATAATCAACATTTCTTTTGGGCATAAGAACTAAGATAATAATAATCGTAACCTTTTATGCATTAAACCTTCCAATTAAATCAAACTATCCAATATGCAACACAAAAATCATTTACCCTTTTACTCACCAAAGCATATAACTTTTGCAAATCTTGCAAAGGAATTAACACCATTAACTTATCCTTCATGCACAAGAAAAACATATTCTTTCTAAAAAAATTCACTTCTATTATCTTTGTTCATTTCATCTATGAATAGGTTATTATATTTTCTCATAACTAAGTATTGTTTTTCAAAATAACTCTATTGCCCGTGAGAATATTTCACAAATTACCCTCTTTAATCTATATTCACTTCCAGGAAAATGACTTGGATTTGTTATTATTGACTTGGATTTATTATTATTTCATACACCAATATGAAATCCCTTTTTAAGAAAAGAACATGCATCCTATCTTTTCTTACATAAAAGACATATGCAATGTTATATAAAGACAAGAAATGTTACTTATATTTTAATGTTGCAAATATATATAATAACAATTTTTTTCTATATATAGTAATAACTATCTTTATCTACATGTAGTAATATATTTATCTACATGTAGTAATATATTTTCTTTACTAAGAGAAAAATATAATCTTCACCACATGTAGTAATATATTTTCTTTACCAAGAAGAATATATAATAAAAATATTTATCTACATGGATTAATATATTTTCTTTACCAAGAAAATATATATTAACAATCTTTATCTACATTACATGGAGTAATATATTTTCTTTACCAAGAAGAATATATAATAAAAATATTTATCTACATGGATTAATATATTTTCTTTACCAAGAAAATATACAATAACAATCTAGATCGAGTAATATATTTTCTTTACCAAGAAAAATATATGATCACAATCAAATCTTTATCTACTCCGAGGAATATATTTTCTTTACAAAGAAAAATATATAATAACAATATTTATCTAAATAATGTCATTTGCATGCATTAAACACATATTCATCCTAAATTTCTAAACACAAAAATTTATAGAACTTAAAAAAATACTAACCATTCTCTTTATCTACTTGGAGGAATGTATTTTTTAGGAAGAAAAATATATAATAACAATATTTATCTAAATAATGCCATTTGTGTGCATTAAACACATACTCAACCTAAATTTCTAAACACATACATTTATGAATCTTTTCAAAAAAAAATACTAACCACTATTTAAGCATTAACATTATGTGAGTGGATTTCTTCAAGAAAACATGGACTTACAAAGATATCTCAATTTTATTTTAATGAAATTGACAAACATCATTCGCTTGGTTTGCGTGACATCCACGGCCAGTGTACTATGACATTCCATGGAGTTTTCTTTCACATGGCAGCCAAACAGTATGCTCCGGCCATCTCTGAGTCAATATTTTCCATTATCCCCCATGTCCAACACAATATATGAACATTAAATAAAATCTTGACCTCTCTGATTCTGGTCATAACCGCATCATTGAGTTTGCATTCCCTTACTTTTCCATGGTAACTATCCCTAAGCAATACAAACTTGGTTGTAGTAGAGTATAAGTAATGCAAACTTGGTTGTAGTAGAGTATCAACACAAAATAGCCAAATTGCATCTTGTAACGTTTCGGACTATTTTTGAGCCTGAGATTCCAGAAAAAACATCTACTCTGTAATGCTAAAATCCCATTGCCCCATAATACCCTCTTCCCCTGTCTTTTAGTTACATGAATTCTTTTATAATTAGTTTTTTGAACTAATTCCCTAACTCATAACCCGTTCAAATAAATACAATTATTACTCTAGTGACTAATTCTTGATTTTTCAATTTAGAAATAAATATTATTATTTTTTTGTGAGATATTACATAATC
>APFE030046612.1:105292-121845 GCA_000404065.3 Pinus taeda | reverse complement strand
ATAGATGTCACTCTGATGATTGTGTTTATCTCAAAAGGAAAAATGATGGTAGCTATATTATATTGTTATTATATGTAGATGAAATGCTTGTTGTAGGTTCTAACATGCAGGAAATAAATGTGCTCAAAAGAAAATTGGCGAACTCATTTGTAATGAAGGATTTGGGTGCTACAAAACAAATCCTTGGTATGAGAATAACTAGAGACAAGAAGAATCACAAATTAACATTGTATCAAAGTGAGTACATAGAAAAGGAGTTGAAAAGGTTTAATATGCAGAATGCAAAACTAGTTAGTATACCTTTGGCTATCCATTTCAAATTAAGTAAGGAGGAGTGTTCCAAGACTCAAGGAGAAATGACTCATATGTCTAAAGTTCCATATGCATCAGTAGTTGGAAGCTTAATGTATGCAATGGTCTGCACAAGGCCTAATATTGCACATGTAGTGGGAGTTGTAAGCAGGTGCATGAACAATCCAAGAAAAGAACATTAGATGGTGGTGAAGTGGATTCTCAGGTATTTGGGAGGTACCACAAATCAAGAATTATGCTTTGGGGGTTCAAACATTGATCTATAGGGATATGTTGATGCAGATATGGCGGGTGATAGAGATAACAGGAGGAGCATCACAGGGTATGTGTTTACTATAGGTGGAACAACTTCCTGTTGGGTCTCAAAACTGCAAAGTGTTGTTGCACTCTCAACAACGGAAACAGAGTATGTTGTTGCTACAGAGGCTAGTAAAGAAATGATTTGGTTACAAAGGTTTCTGGATGAATTAGGTAAGAAGCAGGAGTTGGGAAGGTTATACAGTGATAGCTAGAGTGCCATACATCTTGCAAAGAACTCTGCATTTCATTCTAAGAATAAACATATACAGCTCAAGTACCATTTCATATGGTCAACATTAGAAAATGGATAGTTGAAGATGGAAAAGATACACACTAGCTAGAATCCTACATATATTTTAACGGAAGTTGTAACCAGGGAGAAACTGAGAGTCTACTCAGTTTCAATTTGCTGATTAAGAAGATGAGAAACAACTAGGTCCAAAGTGGAGTCATTGTCCAGCAAATGAAGCAACGGTGGAGTTGCTATAATCTGTCCTCAAGTGGGATATTGTTGGGTGTGGAGCATGATTATCTTCTGTATTCAAATATATCGCCGCATTGGACCCTAGTTTGTAATGGGGAAGCAATGTCGCCCATAAAATATTCGCTGCAAAGCGGGTCCAGGGAGGGCGGCTATGACCTTTGGGAGGCCCCCTGGCAAGGGGATCGGGGGCAGCGCCTGCGAGGCTAAAAATAGATGTAAAATTGCCTTGTAAAATGATGTCATTTCGTAGTCAATCTAGGGCGTTCATTAGTCGAAGTTCTGACAGTAAAAGTTATGTTTAATTTAGGGTTTTTTGCCCTAGAAGGCAACCCCTCACTATATATGAGGGAATTGTATTGTGTTTATGTAGATCTACATTCTGAGTGAGGAAGAGAGAGGAGATTGAGAGTAAAGAGGGAATTACAACAGATCTGTTGTAGGTTGTGTCTATTCAGTTTGTTGGATAATATAAAAGGAAGGACTGACTATTTCTCCGTGGATGTAGCCCAAACTGGGTGAACCACGTATATCTGTGTCTCTCTTGTTTTATGCGTTTTCTTTGTTTATATTTCTGCAATATTTTATGTGTTCCATTGCTCGTTAATATATAATTTTCTAACAATTTTAACCTTTTTTTCTTTCTTTTTGTTTTTTTTTTTTTAATTTGAAATAGTCATATTTTTTAGTTTTTCTTTATGCTCAAAAGGCAGTAAAAAAAAAATTCCAAGATTACCATAGTTCTGATGATTTAGGAGTTTACGAATGATAGTATTGTAATAGATAATTTGAATTTGACTTCTAATTTGGGTGTACACATGGAACTCTAGGAGAAAGTGTATTTCATCTTCAACCCTCTTAGCATCACCAAGGTAAAAGATTATTGCATCCCATGGTATTTGGGAATTTTCCAATGCCCATTTTTGCTATGTAGCTTTTGTGTTAAATTGGATCATTATATTATTTGTCATATATCTCAATGCTTTCAAAGTGAAAAATTTTGGAGGTATTAACTTGCAAGTTTATTTTAATAGTAGGTCATAGATTGGAAAATTGGGGTTTGAAAATTTCTAGTCATTTTGAAGCATGGTGGAGACCTCGCCCTTCAACCGCCACCTTGAAGCGAAGTAGTGTGAGAGGGTTTAAAAGGATCTTTCATTTTTTCCATAGGTTTGGAAGGTGCAAGCCTAGGACAAATAGAGGGTTTTTTCTATGATGCTTTAAGCTATGTACTCAACTTTCCTTGTCGATATGGCTCTTAACCATGTGAGATACTGAAAAGAAAAGAAAAATAAAATTCAATAAACTCTTCTCAAATCTCTAATTCTACACATGCTTAGAAATTCAAGTGGCTATGTTAAGAATTCCATTAGGAATTATTGATTTTTTGGTATATCACATTCATATATTTACTATCCATGTCATTGATTTAATCCTACTTCAAGGTTTTTTATTTTCCCATATCAAATAACTTTTTTTGATAAAAAAAATTTCAACATTAGTTTAAACACCTTAATGCTAATATACAATTAGATACCTTTCCAACAACACAAAAATCATGTTAGTTAGGGCTCATATGAAAAAATTATACCTCTCACAAGTTAAATTATTTTGTTAACCACCATGGTACAATAGGATGCCACATCAGCCTCCATTTATCATGCATATAGAGGCTCCATTCTATGTCATTGTATTTTTTAGATAGTTGAGTGGAGCTAATACAAGTGGTAATTTAGAAAGTAGACCAAAGGAGTATAAGTTTTTCTAAGAAGCCTTACAGGCCATATGTCTTAAGTAACTCCATGGAGAGTATCTCTTTCTTTGTATTTCCATATTTCCATACTAGAGAAAAGAGAGTGAAGTGGCCTCACCTTTTACTTGAGATTTCTCTTATATGGGATTCCTAGGGAAAATATTGTGTTTATTTCTAGATGGTGCATGAGAAGTTTTCTATTTTCTATTTTTTTCATTTCATATATTTAGGCATAAAACTAGTAATTAAAGAACCTGCGATCTAAAGGAAATTAACTTTCACAATAACGATTTTAGTATTTGATTAGATATGTATTATTCTAGTGGAATATCCATAGCAATCTATAGATCACATTGGTACTAAAGTAGTTTTGTTTTGGATATTTTTTGGGAGGTTGTAGGGATCTAGTAACTAATTTAAGAAGAAAATTGCAAAACCCTAGCCATGCCAATGAGCTTGTTAATAATAACCCTCATGATCTAGTAAAATAGATCTATGTGAGGCAAAAAGAACAAGTTGTTGAAACCAAATTCAATATGAACCTTCTCATGGCAGCTCTACATAAGCAAGCTTGGACCATTTAGAGAGGTCATAGGTTTTGTTGTCACCCTTTGCAAAACTTGTCTTCAATTGTTAAAAAGGTGCAATTGGACATAAATGTTTGCAGCCATATTTAGGATGACAAAATAAGTCAAACATTGGTTGAACCTCCTCCAATGGGTAAAGCTCAGAATTATCTTTCCAATGACATATAGAACTCCTCAAATGGACCGTGGAATCAAAAGTTATAACAAAACAGAGTTGCCCTTGAAAACTGAAAGCCAAGAAGAAAAGGCCTTAAGGGAAAATCCCGCAAATAGGAAATCAGAGGTCCTGACGGTTTACAAAATGACCATTATAAAGAATATGCCAAGAAAGAGGGCCGACAATATAAAATCACTGTGGGAAACCAAAAGCGAATTTACAAAGGAAATCAACGAAAAAACCAGGGGAAGGTGGGCCCTTTCTCTCTCCTTTGATTGGGGGGCTCCGATATGGGGGCTAGACCATGATCAAAGGAAGGGTAAGAAGCTAAGGGCTAAGTGTTATAGGAAATCCCACAATCAGTGATCGCAAATTTTTGAAGGTCACACCAATGGCATGGCTTGGAAACCACCAATGTTTCTATTGTGATACTCTTAGTGAGCCCAATCGATGATCGACGTTCCCAATGTTGCAAGGGTTTTCCAATGTAAAGGTCAAGGATTTTGCTGATATACGAGATTTTGTTTAACAAAGGAATGAGTCTCCCAAGAACACGTCCAAATTCCCTAGCATCGTGGACTAACCGTCTGGTCATAGCCCCTGGTCATATGAAGAAAAAGGGGGAAGGGGCTCAAAACAAAAGGGGCTAAAGTCATTCAGAATGTGTCATTTTGTAATAACTTTTAATATAAAATACCTATGTAATAACTGCTCGATAATGGAATATAGGGTTTTAAAGACGTGGTGAGCTAGCAGCTGAGACATTTAAGAAGGATATGGAGCATTCAGAAATCGGCATGGGCTAGCCCTGTAAATCCCCATGTGACAAGAAATTGGGGTCAACATAGATAGAGTAAATGAATGTATGGAAGCTTGGGAGGACTTAATGATTCAGCATGGAGCTCCATGCAGAGGGAAGACAACATACTACCAAGATGACCTCTATTTCTGTACCATGGCATTAAATTCACAGTCGAACCACTGCTAGCTTTGGAGAACGAGTGATTCAAGCAGTAATGGTAGAAGCGATGGGAACCAAATGAGTAGCAAAGGAGGAATATCATGACCAAGTATTCACCTAATCAAAGGAAATCCCAGGGATGGACATATTTTGTTATAATTTTCATCTAATTGTTGACCTGTTTTGTATTATGTACCTTGTTGCAATTTAATGAAGCAATTAAATATTTTGTAGTCTTTTTTTGGGCCACAGAGCCGTCCCAGGCCAAGAAAGCTAGTCGATCTAATAGCTGAGACTCAACTAAGATATTTGTTGTAACCACTATTCAAAGCTCCCCTCCCTAGATAAATAGAGGGAAACAACACTTACCAATAGGTTCAAAATTTTTGGAAAGAAACTCCTGAGTGGATCTTTTTCTTGTTTCCCAAAGGCATTGTATTAACATTGATGTATGCACTCTATCAAAGAATTTAATGGAAGAATTGTGGTGATTCCAACTTGTTGATTTGTAGTATGTTTTTCTCTTAGTATTTCCATATGTGTTTGACATTCTCCTCAGATTGCATGTAAGTCGTAGCTAGATATATTTCCATTATATGCAGATTCATTTCAATCAAGTCTATGATAAAGAATGCATGTATTGATATGGTGATAAGTTCTTTAAAAGGCGCTCCACGCATCTCAACATCTCATAAATATTTCGTTTCTCTGTTTTCCTCTAAATCCAAAGATACATAATTCTTAAAGTCTAAGCTCTGTTTTGATGGATTTTATCTCTATTATATTCTACTATTATATCTCCATTAACAATTAATTTGTTGTGAGTTCCAATCTTCTTTGGCCACTGTTGTTTGAGTATTAGTCCCTGTGGAATTTTGCACACATGCTATTTCTTACATTGTGCTTTCATGAGCGGTTCTGAACCAACCCTTTTCAAACTATTCGTGATAGAAAACTATTAGTGCTGTAAGCTCTCAAGATAAATATGCTAGCTTAAGATATCCTAGGCACTGGTCTATAATCAACCCAAAGGTTGTCTCTAGGAGGCTTTTCTTATCCCTTGAAGCACTGCTACTACAGGTGCTAGAAAAAGAGACAACATGTTCTAACTCAAAGATCATATCATAGAGGGAACCAAGAGATAATGAAGACCCATGAAAGGATTTGAAAAGAAAGAACTTAAGAAAGAGCAATCGATTCTAGTGTCATTAACCCTTCATAGTCCCTTCTTAATATGGAAATGAAAGTGGACATAAATCCATACTAAGGTAAGAATGATGCATTAAAATTGAATCATTGGTTGTAGTAAATAGAAGTTTATTTCATCATTCACCATATACATGAAGAAAAGAAGATATCATTTGTTGAACGAAAGTTATAGGGCCATGTTTTAACCTCGTGGGAAAACTATATGGAAGCACTTAGGCTAGAGGATGATATGCAAATAACTAGGTGGGATGAATTGAAAACCATAACTATGTCTTAATTATATCTTATCAAGTATGTAGAGGGCCAATGGATCTAGTGGCACTACTTTAGGTAGAGTTAAGGGTAGAGTGTCTAGAAGTACATCATCGAGTGAAAAAAGATGGTTGCCATGCTAAGTATGTCTCCCAAAAACCTAAACAGACTCCCAAAGTATCTAAGGGGCCTACATAGTAGTCTATGAAATAAATTGATGATTATCAAGCCAAGGACGATGGATAAGGAACATGTATAGAAACAATATCTAGAAACATAGGCCACAAAAATGGGAAGTCAAGTAGTTCCATGGAGAAATAGAACCAAGAATTTCACAAGGAGGGGGAGAACGAGTGCAAATCAGGGAAGGATAAGAAGATGGTATCCACTATACATCACTACAATAATCCTAAGAACCATCATAACCATCGCAATATTCATGGTCACATTGAAGGAAAATTACAGAAACAACACCCAAAGCTAAACTCAAAGAATCATAATAAGGATTCAAAGAAAACAAATCTTTTAGCCATGGACTCAATCAATTAAGTTGAAAATAACTCTAATGTGGATGATAATATTTTATGCACGTCAGTGTAGAAGGATGTGAATCTAAGTATTCTTCATCATTAGGAAGAAAAGGAGAGGGCCGATCTCTTCCACATCAAGATCTAGGTCAAGAAGACCAAGATAAATGCTTCATTTGACTGTGAGTCATAGGATAATCTCATAACAATGAATTTGAGCAACAATCTTGGATTCTAGGTTCACTTTTTTCCTATCTCGTATCCATTGGGATGGGTAAACAAGGATGAAGAGATCAAGGTAATGAAACAATGTAATATTAATTTTGTTATAAGTGTTGATTTTATTAATGAAATGGAATTGGATATAGCATCCCTTGACGTATGTGGAGTGGTATTTGGAATCCATTACATGTGTATGAGGGATCTAATTTTCATGTAGAGAGCCAACTAGTACTTCCTAATAAAGGATGGAATTCCTACATCATCAATGAACATAAATGCAAGTCTAAAATCTCACTCGTAAGTGTGAACCAAGCCAAGAAGTTAATCAGTGCTAGTAAGAAATATGCACTAGAGAAATTTTGAGGTGAAAAATGGGCGTCAAAACAAAGATGTACCACAAAAATAAACTTATGAAAACCAATAGGATTCAATATTATGATGTCAAACATGGAGGATGTTTCACCATTTTTGGAGTAAAAATATAAAAAATAAAAAAAAAAACTACTTATTCAACTTATCTCCCTACGATTTTACTCAAATTTTGAGAAGGAGCACTTGTTGGACAAAAAAATTAATTTTGCATCCAAGGAGTACCCATGTTGCATACTTTCGATAGACCCTACTAAATGAAAAACGTGAAATACATGAAACAATGATTTCAATCACATTTTTTCATGTTGTAGGTTCCATCGAAAGTATGCAACATGGGTACTCCTTGGAAGCAAAATTAAATTTTACGTCCAACTAGTGATCCCACTTGAAATTTGAGTAAAATTGTAGGGACAGAAGTTGAAAATACAGATTGAAAAAAGGTAGTTTTTTCATTGCTCTATATAAAACTTGATGAGGTAATCTAATCTTATCTTATTATTTCCACTATTATTTTATAATATTCCTTAGGAGGCCCATTTTAAACGTCAAAATTTCTCTAATGTTTTTCTTTTCTTATGAAAAATAAATATGATGATGAATTGATAAGAGAAAAGGCATCCCTTGAGGGGTTGTTGACAAAGCTGGACCCGCAAACATGTCAAGGGATCTACCCGGTAAGAAGTCCCAACTATACTAAGACAGTTTAGTGTAGGAGTCCCAGCAGTGGGTCGTATGGTATTGCCTTGACCACAGTTGCGTGTAGAGGAAAGTCAGATGTCCATGTTGGTAACAAGGGTGTGACATGTGCAACAAGCCAAGGAAGGTGCATGAATGGTTCTAACACACAGAAGGTGGAGTGAGTGCACACCTTGGAAACCTGTGTAAACACGCAGCTTGGAAGGGAACACACGAGCAAAGATGCATCACAAATAGGAAGGAAGGTGAACCAACAATCCAAAGTGATGGTTAAAACAACAACACATTTAAGTGAGATTCATACATACATATAGAAAGGGAGTCTATACATACATGCGTAAGCAAACATATACATCTATCATTAGAGTACACGAGTTAATTGAAATACAATAACAACATATGCATGAAACATGCTGGCTCTATTATATTAAGAAGTGAAAGTTCCAATAATATAGTACAACCATGACCAACCACTAGTCCCTATAACGGAACGTTACAGTCACTGTCGTCTGCTCCGCCAAAGAGATGTAATATCTCTGCACTGTGGAGAAGCCAAGGCTCGTTACAATACTATCCAAGCTTTCACCTAGATATTCCTATCAGACACTTGGCTGACCAAAAGCCTCTACAATGAGTTATGAGGTACTATATATAACAAAGGGTGGGGTGACCCTTGACATTACCCTATGTAACTATTCACCTACCCTCATAACTCTTCAACTACTATATGACTGTTACATTCAACTATCGACACTTGAACTTCCACTTGACATGATGTTACAAAAAATCTGCACATGTACCCATGTGAGACAAAATAGGCTTGAGAAAGCCATGCAAGGCATCACTATGAATCAGACAACTATGGGAAGACCAACTCTTTGACATCCTCATGATGGTCAACGGTGGTGAACTGATGCCAAGTTTGGTAGTCCGTGATGGTGTCCATGTACTCTGTGGTGACATCTTTCTGGAAATGAACTCTTACCTCTGTTGCACCCGGGTACACTGCTTTGGCTCCTCTATCCAACTCGTCTGATAACATGTGCATCATTATCTTGAGTGCGTCTAGACTAACGACATACTAATGCATAGTGTATGTACTGGTCGCCAAGTCTGCGCTGATGGCTATGTGCATCAACTTGTCAAAGTATGAGTCTAGCTCCAATCGGACTTGTCCCTTTGTCTTTGCCTAGGTGAGTGTCCCAATAGATGGGATCACATGTGCGTGCAAAACAACATCCATTCCTCTAAAAACCCATGCATGGGAAGCCTGCAAACTAGTAATGAGTTGCAGGAGTTCTTCATAGTTCCAGGTTTGACTCCAGATGCGTGCCTTCAACTCAACCGCCCTAGGCTTCATCATCTTGGGCAAGTGTAATGGGGATCCCTTGTATCTCATTGTCCATGTGTTCAACATTAGCATGCAAATTTGACAAGATATGTGCTCTCCTAGCACAATGCTGCTACCAACCATTGAGATGGACAATTGCCTTATGCACGGTACCAAATCTGGAATACAATGCCTGCATGACTCTCTCAAGGGATGATATTTTATCCACTATCGCCTTCTTCAACTTTGCTTGAGCAGATGTTGTAACCAGTTCTCTTCCCTACTTGGCCGTCTGTAACTCCTTATCCATTCGCTCGTTCTCTGCAATCAATAAGCGAACACTCGATCTAGTGGCTTCATTGTATGCTCTGGTAGCATCAACCAATGTTGTTGGATTCTTGCACACATCAGATACAATCACCCGTTCCTCAAACTGCACAAGAGATGTGTGGACATCTGAAGTAGACACTCTGTGTGATTGCACAACTCTATGCTGCGACTCGTCGAATGATATGTTGTGCATCTCTTCTTCTGGATTGTCTCCAAGGATCTCAGTATCTCCTTGGTCGCTCAGGACTTGTTTTGCTTCTGGATCCGGTGAATTCGGTGGGTCGACCTCTTGGTTGTAAGGCATGAGGTTATTGTCTTACTCTAACTCTGGCTACTCCATCTTCGTATCTATCTACTCAAGTACTTGTTCAATTTCTTGATCGAAGTCCTGCTCCTGTGATGACTCACCTTGTTTGCTTTATGCTGGCTACTCAAATGAGTCTACCACCTGTATGAGCGCAGTTTCATAAATATGTGCATGTTGCGCCCCCTACTGTGTCTGTCCCTGCTGTGCTTCCTTCTCCTATTTGCGTAGCTCCTGTTCTTTCCAGAGTTTCTCCTTCAACTCTTGCAACTCCTTCACCGTTTCCACCATCCTTTGTTTCTCTCTCTGCCTTTGTGCGGTCCTCTTTTCATGTTGTCACCTCTTCGCCTCTATCTCCAAAGTTTTTTTTCTCCACAAGTGGTTCTGCTCTGAACTTGTAGCTTTGTTCTGCCTCTACATTGTCAAAAAACTTTCTCTTTCCTTTGTCAAGCGTAGGTATGTTTCCCTCAACTGTTGTTGTTGTTGGTGCTCTCCTAGATGGTGCATTGTGCTGCTGTGCTAACCATTCCACAATGATGCCAACCGTTTCATTGGGCCTGGAGAAGAAGTGACAATATCTCCATGGGTCTTCCTCAATTCATTGACACACCAAAGGAATTTCACTCTCATGTAGTGATCCTTCACAAAGCAATGCGGGTCATAGGGATTGAAGCTTTTGGTGTCGAAAGTAAATTTCTTGAACTCCTTTGCCTCCACATCTACATGCTTGAGATTCTGTATCTCTTACAACCCGATATGCAATGGAAGAGTGGGATAGGGTGCCTTCTTCTTTCGCTGTATTCTATCTCACAGTCCTGCCGATATGTGGTACGAAACTTCTTGCATGACAAGCTTTTCATTGGAAAACTTCAACAAAACATGTGAAGGCTTCTCCGTGTTGTACATTTGTATGAAGGTTCCAAAAGGTGAGGCATACCAATTCGCTATGTCAATCAGTGCCTCCATTGCTGCCTTCGACATGCAAGGTGGATCCTACTCAAATATCATATTGTACACCCGGGTGACAAAATGGTCTAACAATTGCGTGATGACTCCGCAGAAGCTGCATTCAAAAAACAATTTACAATAATTGTTCACAGAGGTTTCCGTTGATGCCCATGCCCACTTCAAGCCTGGGAACTACTAACAGGCACAAATTGCATCCAAGATGTATGCGGACATGTCTATTTCTACTTGCTAACCTTTGGGAAGCTTTTGAGCTCCTGTTATCTGTTCCTTCAGCTTGTGAACCAACATGTCAGACCAGTTGCATTCTTTGCCTTCACTAGCTAGTTGGTCCAATGCAATCACCCAATTCTGTGGGAAGGTATCTGTGCTCTCTTGGTCATACAAGTGGCATGCAAAGATGACCAAACATTGATATGCCTTCCCCAGTATATTCTTCTTGTAAATATAGTTGGGTCTCATCCTAAAATTGGCTGGATCCTTCACCTAGTTCTTCAAGGTATCCCTAGAGTTGGCATTGTTGCTGGGTATTCTGAAGGGTGTCTCCATGGTGATCACTAGTTTCAGCAAGTGGTACATCTGTTTATATTCCTTTGCCCTGAAGGTAGCAATCTCTGTCCCACTGACACTTCTTAATACCATCGTCTGAGGATCAATGTGCACAAAAATCCAATGTATCATGTCTGCGCATGGGAATGCAGGATACCTGCATGCAATCTGGTAAAAGTCAGACTTGTGAATGTTCACATAGACTTGGAGGTCTTCAAGATATTCCCCAAACATGCCTGAGAATGCATCATTTATCTCATGCCACTTCAACTTGATGTCTTTGTCTACGATCAACATGGTGTCTTTGTAAATTGGAAAACTTATAGAAACTCACTCAACTGCCTCTCTAGTTGTGCTTCCGTCAATGTCCTTTGACCCTGCTCTTTTGGATGCCATTGATCCTTAACTGCTAAGAGACAGATGAACACCTGTTATAACTAGAGACATGGTGACATGCATGGAAAGCAATCTGTTAGTTGAAACCAAAGAAAACTTGAGGACTAACATGAAACATACCTGAGAGACTGATGGCAAGGATTACACAATTTTCACTGGGAGACCAGGAGACTGACTACCGGAATTGCACAAAAGGAAGCTTGAACTTTTGAGAGGTTGGTTGACTACTGGAATTGTGCAATGCGTAATCTAGACTGGCTTGGTGGGTGCTGATATTGTGGAATGCACAATCTCAGCTAGCAAGTCATGTAGGCCTAAGGACTGCATTCTGCAATTTTCAGGGCCAGCAGACACTACCTCTCAGAATTATGCAAAGCAAGTCTAGAGGACGATGTCTAGCCAGATTTGTGCATTTTCTAGGAGGAAGGTAGATCCTTCCCTATCAAAATTGCATAATGTTGTCTAGCCAAGGCAGAGTTTGGGCCAATGTTGCCCAGACTCGTCAACGAGTGACTAAAAGCATATGAAGATGTGAGTGCATAGTGAGACTGCGTGTAAGGAGGAGTGAATGATCATACATGTAAACAATGAATGCAAGATTTAGAAAATGGAAAAACATTCATGTGTATGAAACGAGTCGTTGAATCAGTGACCGTTCATGCAAAACAATTTCATGCATTGACAACAGTGAGATGCAAACGAAAACTGGAACAGTGCTCATACATGCTAACATGCATGTAAATGACAACAAACATTCACAGAAATCAAGAAGACAACACTCACACAAACCAAAACGCAAAAAATGACAAAAATGCTGCAAAAGACAAGTAAAGCAAACTTAGCTAGAAATAGCTGAGTTGGATGTGCCGAAGACTCCTAGATGTGATGTGGGATGTTAGAGCTTCAATATCAATGTGAAGAATGAGCTCTAAAGCGTCGAATAAATAAGTTTTAGGATTATGACATGCATGCCACAAATCTGGGAAAAAGCGACACTTGGAGGGAAGTTTCTAAAACGGTCTTTGCATGTAACCTCTAGCTCCTAAAAATAGATCCCTAAAATATAGGGATGCTTTTTTTGCATGCTTTTTTTTTCTATTTCTGGAAAAAGAAGCCCATGCATGAAAATCAAGTTTGCTGGGTCCTGGGTGGAACTGATCAGCCTGAAGGCACATGCAACAGCCTGCTTGACTGAGAGAGAATTTTGCACAATTTCTAATAGGAGTTGGGATGGCTGTCCCAGAGGGATTCTACAATTTCTGGGAGGAACAGGTGATTGTTGCCCAAAATTGCACAATTTCTGGGCTAAGTTGTAGTGCTGGGCCACATTACGCAATTTTCCTAAGGAAGGTTGTCCGACTGCATTGCATAATTTCGAAGCCCAACAAGCTAACCAAGAGATTTGTGCAATTTCTGGAGGGAAGGTTGGTTCCCCTCCATATTTACGCAATTTTTTGAGGGATATTCTCATCTAGAAATTAGCCCAAGTTTGGAATGGCAGCCTATGAGGGGATTGGAGGAAAATAACATGCAAAAAATGGCAAGCTGCTAAAAAACCAATGAAGCCTATGTACTTGACAATGCAAGACATGTTGTTAAGGATGGTTGGTAGGAAGGCTCCAAAACAAAGCTAAGGTAAAAATTTTGGAGGGTGGTTGTAGCCACTACAACAAGGGTGTATTGAAGGGAAGAAACATATTCGGAGGAGTTACTATAGGCATATAGAGGATTGTTCTAGGTACCTAAAGGGATATCGCCAAAGAGAGAATTTGAGAATAAAATAAAGTCATCGCCAGACTCCCCATTGTTGAATATTGAGTTGTATAGACATCCTATTCTGGAAGCATATGAAGTGAAGAAGAAATTGTGGTAGATATTGGAGCAAGACATGATTTTACCAAGCACCTCACCTTGTGGTTCACCTATCATAATTGTACCAAAGAAGGATGGGACTTGGTGAATGTGTAATGACTATAGAGTGTTGAACAAGGTTACAATCAAGAATTGATACCCTCTACCTATGATCATTGATCTGTTAGGTGTGTTGCAACACATAAGAATATATCACCAAGTTGGAACTCAAATTAAGATACCACCAAGTATGCATCAAGGATGAATAACCTTGAATATTTCATTCAAGATAAGGAAATGTATGCATGAATATTTGGTCATGCAAGTTTGTTTATGTAACGCACTTCCTAGATTTATGAGACTAATAAATGATGTAGTATGACCATACCTAATTTTATTTTTTATAGTCTATATGGATGATATATTGGCTTATAATGGTACCTATGAGGAAGAAATATCACATCTATATAGGTTTTAGAGAGACTTTAAAGAGGCACCATTTGTTGGCTAACCTCAAGAAATGTGAAATTGCTTAGCAATATCTAGTGTAGTTGGGGAACATGATTAGTAAAGGGGAGCTCAATATAGATACTACAAATATTTAGGCCATCATGAAAGGGACAATTCTTATAAATGTCACTAAAGTTAATATCTTTGTTAGGGAAATAAACTACTTGTAGAGGTTGATAGCTTCATTTTCAATAGTGGTTGCACCACTCCATGTTGTAACAATGGGTGGTAAGAATCTTCAATTGGAGAAGAATCAACAAAGGAATTCAATGGGATGAAATAAAGATAAATAAAGCACCATTTCTCATGTTTATCTAAACTTGAAAATATTTTTCAAAGTGGAGACAAATTCAAGTGGGTGTGCCATGGGAGAAATTTGGATGTATGGAGGAAGGCTTGTATGCTATTATTCTAAAACAAATAATTGGGTGGTGCTCAACTACCCTACCTATGCCAAGGAACTCTATTCCTTGGTTCAATATTTCAAGAAGTTGAAGAACTATTTTATGGGAAAGGAGACCATCATCCACATAAATCACCAACCATTGCATTTTTTGTAGACCTAGAGTAAGCCATAGAAAACTAGACATAATGAGTGGTTGGGGTTTTTACAAAAACTTCATTTGGTCATCAAGTATAAGAAGAAGGGCACAAATAAGTTGGAAAACATGCTTTCAATGCTACCCTCATCTAATATTACAAATTTGTTTTAACACACCCCCTTATCTAACTCAACAAGCAAAGGTGGATACTAAGCTAACCCGATTCTCAAAAAGTAGTTATGAGAATGAGGTATAAATGAAAATATTATTTTCAAACTTCTCTAAGTCAGAAATGAGCAACATCTTATCATGCTTGGGTGGCATGCCACTTCCCCTATAATACGATGATATGGTCATACATATTACCCTTGTGGTCATCATATGCTATGCTTACTATAGGGATTTAACCCTTTTTGCTTATAATTGAGGTTAGGCTTCTATGTATATATAAGCCCCACACACACACACACACACACACACACAAACACACACACATATATATATATATATATATATATATATATTTCCCCTTTATAGAATCCCTTGCACTCATCATCTATATACATATAAAGTATATGATGTGGGTATTACAATAGCATGGAAACTCATATCAAAAGGTTCATCACACCTATCCAAGCCACTAGCTACACACGAAACACACCCCTTTTCTTTTTAATATACATAAACCTATGTAATTATACATTGCGTATAGCTAGAATCACAAGCCCTCATTATAGACACAAATAATGATGTATGTCAAATTGTATAATTGGGGTAGCATAGACTTGTGTAACTGTGCACACGTATAGTTTAATCATAGTTATATATGTGGATCTTTATAATGATCCAACAATTGGAGGAGGTTATGCATTTTGAGGGTCTCGATCGATTGTGGACCCCTCCCTCCGTGTGCCCTCTCTGGGGGGTTTGCGTTCACTTGTTCCACTCCCAATTTTGCCAGTTTAATATGATGGTTATCACTCATGCACTCCAGTGCCAGGTCATACGTGCCATGTGACTCGTCCTTGCTGCGACATGCCTTATGACAGTTAAGCCCCTCCCATCCAATACGGTCAGTGCTTTGTGCTATGTCAACGAGGCATAAACATTCTCCATATGAATGTGGCGCTTGACCCTTCGACTAGGGCTTGTCATTCACTCCCAATTCTCTCCCTCCTGGTCTCATGAATCGTCATGCGACCAAGGGCATACATCCATGGGGCTAGACTTCTGAACAAGGGTGACACCAATTGTATATTCTCCCGTAGGGCTTGCCAGGTCGACTACTCACAGGGGTTAATTGATATTCATTAGTATCGATAAATGATGGTATACTAAATAGTTATACCTACAATCCATTATTACATGCACAACACATATCTAAAGGAATTCAGCCTACGCCAGTTAATTCTTTGTTTAACCAGAACATGATTTTATTCTCAATATGGTGCCAATTTTCATTAAGAAGTTTCTTCATACACGTGAAACAATGTAAACTTTGAAACAGGAACTATAAACTCAAAACGAGAACTCTGGCCAAAAAACCTCGTAAAAACATTAAAAACAGTGCTAAAAACGAAAAGTGTTGGTGCTGGAATAACACTTTTTTTTTTCTAGGGTAAATTTTCAACATGTTTTAAAAATGGCGGTGAAAACCAATTTTTTGTGCAAAAATTGTCCAAAAAAACACCTTCAAAACGAAGTGTTGATGTTCGAATAACATTTTTTTTTTCAATGGTAAATTTTGTGCAAAAAACACCTTCAAAACTAAAACTGTTAACGCTAGGATAACAAAAAATTTTCAAGGGTAAAATTTCAACATTTTGAAATAATGGCGTAAAATATTTTATAATGACCTTGAAAAACATTAAAATTTCAAAAAAATAATGAAAACATAAAACAAAATTAAAATTAAAACAATGAAACAACACAAAAAAAAGAGTTAA
>APFE030046612.1:7274-57261 GCA_000404065.3 Pinus taeda | reverse complement strand
ATCTATATTGGTGCTTCAGAGCCCTAGAAAAATAAAAATTTCTAAGTTAATTTTACTTTAAGCGTTTATTTTAATGGCTGTTCTTTAAGACAAAGGTGATGGAGATGAAACTTGATGGTGTATAGACTCGACTCCAATTCTCTAAAAAGATGCACCTAAGATGATTTACACTATTTTTCTTTTCAATGAATTTTCTAATTAAGAGAGTTGAGAGAATGCAATCTTTTAATAAAAACAACTTTCTTAATAGACAATCAAAGAAACAATCTCTTTATCTTTTCAAAGCGCACAAAACATAACCACTCATTACTTCACGAAAAATTCCTTTCTCTTTCAAAACTTCAAATGATACTCTAAAACAAACTTCGCAAAGGAGATCTTTTTGTATTTTCCTATTTAATAAAGCATGTAAAATTAATCTAATCAAAGAAATTTCAAGATCTATGAAAATCTATGAAAAATTCACTCAAAAAGAAAATCAAAGGAAATTTACCTAACTTTACCTAACAAGTAAATCTAAGAAGCAAAAGCCTACTAAGATGATTCCGGGATGTTTTACTTGGTAACAATCAGTCCAAGGACTAGTTTATGCAGAATCAAAAACTAATCAAAACAAAAATCAAACTCTTTTTGTTCTTTTTGAAAATGAAATTCACAACTTAAATCAACAAGCTATATTGAAATTCGCCAAGAGGCAACACAAAGGTAGGTTGCTCACGCGGGTAGATTTTACGACTGGTCTGCGAAACTAGAGATTCTGGGTTCGATCCCCAGTGGAGTCGCCAATTTGTCATGCGGAAAGAGTTATTTTTGCGGACAAAACTAACCTCCTTAGGAGCCTAAGACTCTCTAGTGACAAACAAGACAATTAAGAGCAATCCTTCTCTAAACATGCATTATTCTATGAGAAACCAAGTGTTTTTTCGATCCTACCTCAAGTCCAACGCTTGTTGTAGCAGTCTAGCCTCGTCGATCTAGATGAGCTCCTCCTTCACTTTGAAACCTGCATACACTAACAATCAAACGATTACATAACACCTGAATATTCCATAAACAAAGCATATTCAACATATAGACCAAGGAGTATATGAAACAATTCATTAACAACAAATCATTGAGAAGAATGGACTTATTTGTATTAAGGAAACAAAAAAGAAACCATTACAACCTGAGCCTTGGTGTTGTGCAAGTTCCTCCCAGGTCCACCAAGAGTTTTCCTCTACTTTGACAAGCTCACCCACTTCCAAATGAACAAGAAAGGATGGTAATCTCTCCTCACAAGCTTACAATGGAAGTCCTAATTCCAAGAGCATCTACCCTTTTGAATGTTCAGCTTTCAACCTCCCCTCCTTTGGCCCAATGCCTGTATTTATAGTTTCTACAGGAAGTTATTCAGTTCCAACATCAATGGGATACTCCCTCTTTGGATGGGGTAGCTCCTCTCTTGATGGGATAAGTTCCTCTATCATAGGGATGCATGAACCATCTGGAGGCGCTCAATACACGTCAAACACTCTTCTAGAAAGCTCTAGAAGTGACCACAAGTAACTTTTTTAAGATGAAATTCGCGCCTTTTGACCTTTACAGGAGTACGCACCCATCCCTTGACTTACAGAGCGTACAAGTACGCAGGTACAATGAGTTTGGGATGCGTACACATAGGCAAGGTGGAGAGAACCTGCGTACCCAGAGATAAACATGATTCTTAGTGACTTTCTCTCTTTTTTGAAGTTTGACATGGAGAGCAGAGGTATAAGGCTTGACAAGGAGGATAATATGACTATTGATGGAGCCATATTAACTGTAGATAATTCATGGTGACAAATTTCAGTGTAACAGAGGTCACAGTCGAACCCACGACCTCTGCTATACATTCCACAAGCCTTAACCACCTCCACTACTGGGTGATGCTTACCCTATTAGCTCTTCGCTTGTATTTAAAGTTTAACAATGTTGGATCGGGTGGTTAGGAGGGCCAGCCCGCAAGCCAACCCTCCTCATGTGAACATCGACCCATAACGCGGTTACAGTATATGTTACCCGAGCGGACAATTAAAAAAAAATTGTTAATGTTTATTATTGGCATGTGACCACTACACTGAGATTGATGGGTTTATGGTTAACAAAACCGCGGGTTATGGTTAATTAATCCAGGATTAATTTAATTATTTTTCAGTTTAAAATGGCAGGAGTTTTTATGGTGCCACCAAATTTGGGCCCACCTCCACATTTAGCGGCCCTAACTGGAGTTATTCCAGAATTAGAGGATATTTTCTAGGAATAAACTATTTGAGCCATATTTTTGGCAATTTTCGACCAAATTGAGCTCAGGAAGAGGTGTTCTTGGCTAGTTTGGACATTCTGAACACACTGGTGTAGGTATCAAGAGTCATAGGGCTTTGTAAAATATATTTTTTCCAAAATTGAGCTAATATAAAGGCCCAAGCCATGGAAGCTGGACCAAGGAGATGTAGCCCAAGAGGGGTGAACTCCTTCATCAAAACCCTGTTTTATGTGTCTTTCTAACGGTTTGCTGTACTTTTCGCTATTGTTATTCAAGATTGATCATTTAAGCTATTTTTCTAATGAACGTCACATTAAACTTAATGAAATGTACTTGTTTACATACACAAACAACTAATGATAACTCAGTACAAGAAGCAATAAGCTAGCACATGTTTATAAATCTGTAATTGATATTAGCACAACAAATACTAACAATAAAAAATAGATCAAGTTGGTATCAGAGCAAAGTTGAATTACTTGATTTCTTGAGGTTTTGCAAGTAGGGTTTAATGGTTGCAAATTGTGATGCTTACAAGGTTAAAGTTGCATAAAGGAGAAGGGAAACTATTGGTAACAACTCCTGAGGTAATGCCCAGAAGAAGGAGAGCCACAAGGCCACAATCTCCACCACCCAAATTTCCAATTCCAGCTGCACTTTAAACTCCTCAAGTTTTTTCTTTAACTCAGATAGAAGAGGTACAAGTAGTACCAATTTATTAGCCTGAATCCACAACCATTATGTCAGGAGAAAGAGAACCTGAAGGTCCTTCTTTAGAAGAGGAAGAATTCAAGAAATATTTCTATACTTTGATTGAGATGGTTAAAGTCCTCTATGAAGAGAGGAACACTATAATGGTTCGAGAGTGTTCTAAACATCCACATGGAGAAGTAAGCTCACAGGATAAAAAAGATGAGAAGAAGGATTCAAAAGGGAATGGTGGAAAACCACCTCCATCTCCACAATCGTCATCATATTCTTGGAGTTTGAATCCTCAACCATTATGTCTGGAGAAAGAGAACCTGGAGGTCCTTCTTTAGAAGAGGAAGAATTCAAGAAAGCTTTCTATACTTTGATTGAGATGGTTAAAGTCCTCTATGAAGAGAGGAACACTATAATGGTTGGAGAGAGTTCTAAACCTCCACATGGAGAAGGAAGCTTAGAGGATAAAAAAGATGAGAAGAAGGATTCAAAAGAGAATGGTGGAAAGCCACCTCCATCTCCACCATCCTCATCATCGTCTTCATCGTCTTCATCATCTCACATAGCATCATCTTCCACTACCACCACTGAAACTGCCCATACTCATTCAAAAACCCCAAAAGGAAAGACTCCCTTACTCAAATTGGACATAAAATTCGAACTTCCCATGTATAATGGAGACGTGAATGCATAAAAGTTGGACAATTGGATTTGATAGTTGGAGGTATACTGTAGAATTCAGAACCTTCAAGAAGATGACATAAAAATCCAGATGACATCTCCAAATACTCTAATTTCATCTTCTAGCATTTCTGCTACATTTTCTAGCCCTTCAAGCTCAGTTGTAAGCCCTTCAAGTTCATATTCGAGCACTACCACATTACCTCCTAGCCAATCTAGAATCTTAGCCATGGCTACCAGATATGCTCCTTCAACCTTACCATCTCAAGTACATGCCATGCCCTAAGAATATCAGAGTAAAATATTTCAGTTTGATGGTATTGGTCAATACACTGCACAACAACATGTAAATAAAATGAATGATTACTTTGAATTACATGAAATTGATGAAGAATATGTACAAATGAGATTATTTGCACAAACACTAATAGGAGATGTCAAAAAATGGTTTGAAGGTTTACCTACTGGTCATATTGCTAATTTACCTGCTTTCCATAGATTGTTCATCAATAGATGGGAAAGGAAGAAAAATCCTTTACAAATATTATTTGAATATGAAAACATTAGAAGAGCTCCTAATGAATCTTCTCAGGACTATTGTACTAGGTTTAACAGTATTTATAATGTAATCCATACAAATATCAAACCTCCACCAGACTTGGCACTAATCAAATTTCTGATGGTTTTGACACTGATATGTCATGCCAATTGAGAGAAAGAAACCCTCCAACTCTGGAATAGATGAAAAGTGATGCAGTTAGTGTAGAAGCTAACTTGTTGGCTAAAAGAGCTAGAATGAGGAATGAGAGGAGAGTTACCATTAAGGAAGAACCATCCACTTCAAATGTTAAGATAGATTCTTTGGCTAAAATTTTAGAAAAGTTAGTGGATAGATTAGAAATTATGGAAAGAAAACCACAATGGGATAATCAACAACAAGGTACCCAAATAAGAAATCCAAACTTTAGGAAGAATCCCAATGTTGGTAAGCCTAGAGAAGGGCCACGAGGATCAACAGATTAGACCAACTTTCCAAGAAAACTATGTTAAAAGTTATCACTAAAATGAACAAGATGAAGACACTCAGATTAACTTAATGGGAATAAATGATGGTAATACTATTTTTCTTACCCAAGAAGAACATGAATTATGCATGTTCCAATAGTTACAGCTACAATCTGGAGAGTCTTTTGATTATAAACAAGGTTATGAATTTTCTATTAATGAATTTCACAAGCAATATAATATCAGGAGTAAGAAAAACGCAGAAGCCCCTACTAATAAAACTGTCCAAACTTAGACCAAGAGAATAGTGGGAGTTCCTGCAAATTCTCTCTAGGGAAACCCAAAAGAATTTCACTCCAAAAATTGTAGCCAGTCCAAAAATTATAGACATTACAAATACTGCTTCAATTGATATTAAAAAATCAGTTGTTGTTAAAACTTCAAATGATACTCAAGCTTCAAGTGCTATTCAGATTTCAACTGCTTCCTAAACTGGTCCAAAACAAAGAATTGAAAATATTACAACAGTCAACACCCAAATAGAAAATTAATTACCAACTAAAGATAAGAAATAAAAAACTACACAAACTCCAATTGCCAAGGAAAAAATCATTCAGTTAGGCGAAACACAGACTCCATTTAATATCCAAATTGAAATTGCCAAATTGAAAATATCAGTTCCTTTAATGGAATTGATAAGAAACGAATCCTGCAAAGCCCAAATCAATGAAACATTGAATATAGATGAAGGAGAAGACTCTGTTAATCTAAATAATGACCAACCAAAGTTAATATTTGGTCTTGAAGTAAATGACAAACATGAACAAAGTGGTGTTCCTCCATTCCACATTAGTTTGACTATTCATGATCAAATCTTGCACAATGTTATGTTAGATTCAGGAGCATCTCACAATTTAATGCCTAAAGCAATCATGGAAACATTGGATTTAGATATAATCAGACCATACAAAGATCTTTTCTCTTTTGGTTCAAGTAAAGTCAAGTACCTAGGCCCGATAAAAGACTTGTGTGTCACTCTAGTCCAATACCCAGGTAAGAATATTGTCACGGATATTGTACTTGTTGATATCCCTCTAAAGTATGGAATGATATTATCTTGCTCATGTGGAGAAAAATTGTAGGGATCTCTATAGTTAGACATGTCTTATGCGACAATTTCAGTATTTGGTCAGCCCAAAAAGCTTTATATAGAAACTTTAATAAAATATATGGTCAGTAGTATAGATAAGCCATAGAACTATCCTATTTATTCTGTACATTGTGATATGGATTCTTTCATTTTATGTAATTCAGACATTGAAAAAGACAATCACACAATTGTGAAACAAGAACATAAAGAACCTGACAGTGATAATATATTTCATGAATCTAGGTGGCACCTAGACTTTGATGGTTCGATGAACAGATTAGGAGAAGGTGTAGGAGTTTGGATTCATAATATGGAAAATAATCATTCTGAAGGTCATGCCTTTAGATTAAACTTTAAATGCACAGACAACATGGTAGAGTATGAAGCTTTAATCTTAGGATTGCAAATTGTAAGGAATCTTGGAGCCAAGAGAGTTTCTATCATGGGAGACTCTGAATTGATCATAAAACAAATTAAAGGAGAGTATTCTATGAATAATCTTAGACTTAGCCAATACAAAGAAATTGTTCTAGATCTAAATAAAGAACTTCTTGAAATCGATTTTACTGTTATTCCTAGGAAACATAGCATGCAAGCTCACAATTTGGCTACTTTTTCTAGCACTTGTAGATTACCTTTTCAGCCCAATCACCACTACACTACAGAGGTGAGACACAAGCCTGTTATACCTGATAATCTGAAGTATTGGCAGATTTTTTCACAAGATTCTCAAATCTATGATTTTAGGAATGTTGAGGGAGAATTCCAAAACTGTAACATAGATACTGATTGTACATTAGATGAAATCATAGATAGAGAGATGGATATAAATGCTGTAAATGTAAATAAACCAACTAAATTCACTAAAGTAGAAATAGATAACTTAGAAAAGGTAGAAATAGAAGAATTAGTTAATTATGATTCTAAGATTTTAAACCTTAAAAATAACTTTTTGCCTAAGGGATTAGTCCCATTAGAAGATTTGTTTGATTCAAATGATGTACCTAAAAAACCAAAAATGGAGCCTTTAAGATCAGACATAGAAGAATGTAACCTAGGAACAGAAGAAAAGCATAAGCTTATTAAACTATCCAAAGCATTACCTCCAGTTGAAAAGATAAAATACATAAGTATATTTAAAGAATTTTAAGATGTATTTTCCTGGAGTTATGAAGACCTCAAGTCTTATTACACCAGCATTATTCAACATAAGATACCCATCAAAGAAGATTAGAAACCCTTCAAACAAAATCTTAGGAGAATTAGTCCAGTTCTTATTGCATTAATTGAAAAATAAGTAAAAAGGATGTATGAGGCACAAATCATAGCACCAATCAAATATTCAGATTGGATCTCTAATTTAGTCACTACTAGAAAAAACATAGGAGAAATCAGACTTTGTGTTGATTTCAAAAACTTGATCAGAGTATCACTAAAGGATAACTACCCCCTCCAAAAATTGGACCATATTCTCTAGAGGATGGTAGGGTCATCCATAATTTCATCACTTGATGGATTCTCTAGATACAACCAAATCCTAGTTCAGGCAGAGGATCAAGCAAAGACTGCATTTACCACTCCTCGGGGTACTTTCATGTATTTGAATATGCCATCTGGATTGATGAATGCTATAGCAACATTACAAACAACAATGGACATAGCCTTTGCAAAAGAAATCCATGACTTTTTGGTTCTTTACCAAGATGATAACACAGTGTTTCCAAATCAAATAATGAACATCTAGATCATTTGAGAAGAGTTTTTATTAAATGTAGAAAATTTGGCATTTCTTTAAATCCCAAAAAGACACTTTTTGGGCTTGAAGAAGGTAAAATCTTAGGGCACATAATTTCAAAATAGGGCATCAAAATTGATCTAGCCAGGATAGAGGAAATCCTAAACATCAGTCGCCCTAGAAACACTAAAGAATTGCAATAATTCTTAGGTAAAATAAATTTCCTTAGAAGATTCATTTCTAACTTAGTAGAACTAATTAGAGAATTGAAGAACATGTTAAAGAAAGATTCAACACTTAAGTGGACAGTAGAGGCTAAGCAGTGTTTTGAGGCAATCAAAGAAGCCCTTACTAAAACACCTGTCCTCATAAGTCCTGATTTCAAAAAAGATTTTATATTTTTTTCTTTTGCTTCAGAACATACTATTGCAACAGTCTTGTTGCAAAAGAATGATCAAGGTTATGAGAAACCTATTGCATTCTTTAGCAAATATTTGAGATATGCTACACTAAAGTATAATATAATGGAAAAACAAGCACTTGCTTTAGTAAAGGTTATTAAATATTTCAGAGTGTACATTTTATATTTACACATCGTCACATATGTTCCAAATTCAGTAGTGAAGGGCATTCTAAGATAGAATAGGCCTGAAGGAAAGAGAGGCAAATGGATTGCCACTATTTTGGAATATGATATTGAAATAAAGCCCACAAAACTAATCAAAGGCCAAGGTTTAGCTAAACCCATGGCCGAATCAAATTGTTAGGCCTTAGATATAAGTTTCATTGGTGCTCTAGATGACCAAGAAGAGATGGCGTCTCCATAGATCAGTGAATCTTTTTTAGACCTTGGTATACAGATATAATATTTGTTTTACTAAATTTACAAGATCCTCCTCATTTATCTAGAACTAAAGGTAGATTCTTGAAAGTGAAATCAATGAAATATTGTATCATAGACAATGCTTTGTTTTGGAAAGATAATGGTGGCATTTTGTTGAATTGTTTATTAAAATATGAAGCTGACAAAATTATTCAAGATTTTCATGCAGGAGATTGTGGAGGACACCTATATTGGAAAACTACTGCTGATAAGATTTTAAGGGCAGGTTTTTACTACCCCACGCTTTTTGTAGATGTCAAGAAATATGTGATCTCCTGTCATAAATGCCAAACCTTTGAAGGCAAGAAAAATCTATTACCTTTGCCCCTTAAACCCATCTCCACAGAAATACCATTTCAACAATGGGGTCTAGACTTCATTGGTGAAGTTCACTCATCCTCCTCAGCCCAACATAAATGGATTCTGGTAGCCACTGATTACTTTACTAAATGGATAGAAGCTATCCCTTCTACACAAGCCACTGATTATGTCATTATCTCATTCCTTGAAAACAATATCCTTTCAAGATTTGGATGCCCACAAAAGCTCATTACTGATAATGCAGCTGCTTTCAAATCTAAGAAAATGGTAAAATTTTGTAATAGATATCACATTACCCTTGGCCATTCCACTGCCTATTACCCTCAAGGAAATGGGCTTGCAGAATCCTCAAACAAAAGCTTTGTTAATGTCATCAAGAAATTGTTAGAAGACAATAAGAAGACCTGGAACAAAAAGTTGGTTAATGCCTTATGGGAAGATAGACTAACTACAAAAAAGTCCATTGGTACATCTCCTTATCAACTAGTATATGGAATGGATGTTGTTTTTCCATCCTCTTTAGGAGTACCAGTGATGAAAATGATTCAAGAACTACAGGTAGAATCAAAAGATATCCAAAGGAGGATAAATCAGACAATATATTTACAGCAAACCAAGGAATAATTCTATGTCAAATCCCAAGTGATCCAAGATAAAATAAAAAAGATTTTTGAAAAGAAAACCAAAGCTAATGATTTTTACATAGGTGATAATGTACTAAAATGGGATTCTAGGAGAGAAGAAAAGGGTAAACGTGGTAACTTTGATTTCCCATGGTAAGGCCCTTATATCATTTATGGTTACAGAGGTAACAATGAATTTTTCTTGAAGCAGTTAGATGGAAAAGATCTACGAGGTGGACCAGTAAATGGTAGAATGCTGAAGCATTATTTATCCCCAGATTAACATTAGTTCAATTGTTTACTTTTCTCATTGTACATAACATTGCAAAGTTTAGATTGGATTGGATGATTGTCTTTTGAGGTTGAAGCCCGAAGAGAAGGCCCTAAGATTTGAAAGGTGTACCATCATATGTATGAATAAAGCAGATCATAGAGAAGCAGTTACAAGGAAACCACAATCAAAGTTTCAAAGACTACCGGTCTTATAGTTCTTGACATTTCACTAGGAAATGCCATCCCCATGTGGAGCCACTATTAGGGTCCTATAATAATAGGATTCATAATTTTGAATTGGCTAGGATTAGTCTTGTAATATTGTACATACTTTTTCTTTCTGCAAAATGTTTTCCCATATTAAAAATAAAAAATGTAAAGAGGGTAAGTCCTAAAAGAAAAATCAAAGGACTAAAAGAAAAGGATCAAAGAAGAAAATAAAATATGAACCCCACAAAAAAGAGATAAAAAATAGATTCTGAAAGTGATGCAAATTCAAATTCCACTACTTTTTACTTTGTCTTGCAAAAATAAGATTGTGTGCAGCTTGTAAAAAATGCCACAATCCATGATGGTCAAATAGTTTAATCTTGATTCGTTCATGCTTTAAATTTCATGTTGATAGATAGAGAAGAAAGATCTAGCCAAACTGTTTAATATTGGCAGATCAGTAGTTAGGTAGAGAATGAATATGAACTCATCAGTTTAATCTGAGCCATTGGAAGTTATAAGGTTATAATTAGATAGTTTTCTTATCAAAGAAAAATAAATAAAGGGTCAACAAGCTCAAATGCACCCAATAAATGAAAAGAAAATGCTAGGATAAATAAAGAGTAGGTAAAAGAAGTTTTGGAATGCATAAGGTTGCAAGCTCAAATGCACCATCATTATGCTTAATCCTATGTTTCATGTGTAGGAGGAATTATCAAAGAGAAAGGACATTCACAAAAAGTTGTATATTACTTTGGGTATTTACCCTAAAAGTTCTATATAATTTTTGGGTCTAAATACTAAAGCTTATTCACTAGCTTTCCCTCATTTCATGAAACCCCTACATGTCTAGTTTACTAATTTCCCTTCATTACCCCTTCATTACTTTTCATTCCCTAATATTGTCTCCCTTTCTTGATTCCAAAGGACCCTCCCCTTTTCATTTTCCCTTATTCTAACATATTTCTATTGACAAAACCCTTTCCCTTCATTTTAACCGTTTTTACCCTTTATTTCACCCCTTTCCTTAGACATTTCCCTTTAAAAAATCATTCCCCCCTTATTAATTTCCCTTTTCTGTTTAAACCCACTAAAACCCCCTTATCCTAAGTTTAAAAGGTTAAATGTATTAGGCCCCATTGAAAACCCTCCTTGATACCCCTTTGACTCAAACCTTATCTTATTTTAACCTATAGTCCCACATTTTGTTAACCCATCGCATACATTACTACCCTTTAGATTTTAATTGAAAAGCCCCGCCAACCACACCTCGATCAGCCCTTGCAACTCCGCCACGCGATAGCCCTCTGATCACCCACCTCTAGATCTAACGGCCCATACCCATATCGTGTGTTCCCATCGTCCGATCTTTAGCATCCCAAAAGCACGCGAGGTTCGTGGTTTTGCTCAAGCGCCCTTTTGCTACCTAGAAACCCCACGTAATATCACATGCTCTCAAAAAATACCCCCCTTCACTCAAAAGTGGTGTGATATGCCATAAAAATGCCTCCCCGCATAGGATGAAACTGCACATTATTCACACATTAATCTCGCACCCAAAAAAAGTTAACCGCTGTTGGTTAAAAACCGAAAAAGCCCCCTTTTCACTCTTTTCATTGTTATTTCATTGCAAACACCTTTGTCAACCAATTCTAAAGCCCATAAACCCTTCACAACTGTTTTAACCAACTTTACCACTAGAATACCCTACAGACTCCAATTTAATGTAGCACACAGACAATTGAAGCCTCAGAAACCTCCATTGCTACCACAAAACCCTGACTGCACACAATTTTTTTTTTTTTTTCTAGGTATTCTTGAAAGAACTAGAATGACCCTCTACTTAAGTTGTGCACAGTGTTATAAAAGGTTAATTAATTGAATTAATTAAAAAACCTTTCCAAACTAAAAGAAACCCACTGTGCATCCAAAGAAACCCTTTTTGCAGACTATATTCACCCTTCCCATTGTTCGAGAAGTTCTGAGCTTACTCCTTAAGCCAGATAAACATTAATTCAATAGAATAAACCAAATTATGGCTTCCCAAAGCATTCTTAATGAAAAACCCCGCAAACCCCTCACCTAGATATTGACCACCTCCCTTTGGCTGACAAAGATTTTCAAATTAAAGGCACAGTTTTCCCTAGCCATCTATTGAAACTCCACTACTGGAGTAAAGAAAAATTCCTGAACCAGAATGATGACATTCATCTATGGGAATCAAATGTGCCCAAATACCTGTTCCCATAGGTATACTAGTTCCCTGAAATCATCCACCTATGCCAACTCTGCTATATCCCAAGCCAAATATCCATAGTCTCTCCTAACCAGTAGATTTTGTTTACAATCATTGTAGAGTCAATAAAAAAATTGTTGCAGATCCGGCCAAGCCCAAATGAAACCCCATTTTCCATTGAAAACCTACTTGAACTCTATTTGAAGCTGGGCTTTCCCAAGAGGTCTCAAATCTTTCATATTTTCATCCTAGCAGAGTCTCATACTCCTACAGACAATCCTCCATACGCTGCCACCATTTTATCTGAGAGGGCTAGACAAATTGTAACCATGCTCTCTTGTATTCTAGGATACACCATTGATGAGCATGTATATGAGCCTATACTTTCTTTCCTCTCTATTTTTTTCCCAGGAAAGCCTCCAACTACAATTTTCAATTTTGCCTAGTTCTTGGAAGACAAGATACATGATCAATTGATCAAACTGCCAAATGAAAGAGTATTCAAATACTCTTTAGTATTGTTCCACATGTTCCTATATTTCCAATGAAACAAATTTCCAGTTAATATCCAAAAGCTGGACACTAAGGGCCATCCTAGATCTATCATCTTTTGGACACCCTTAATCCAAAAGTATTCCACTATTTTCAACTACAAGGAGTTCATTGATTCCTTTGTTCATCTAGTTGTAAATGTGCTATGCAATAGCAATCAACCCAAGATCAGTGATGAGATAAAGAGACTTTTGCAGTTGTCTAAAAATAGTAGAATAGGAGACTAGTATTTATACCAGGGCCACACTGAAATTAGGATATATGGATGGGAGCTCAGTCCCTATAAATTGCCCAAATATCTCCCCATGAGGATATTTGCATCAGAGTATATTAGGCAGATTATAAATTCAGGTGATATAAATTTTCTATCAGCTAGGAAGAAAACACAGTTCAAGATAAAAAAACTAGCTTGGTCCTTTTTTTTGTAATAATAGGGAGGCTGGAGAAGAAGTAGCAAAGTTTTTTTTATAGGAAATGAAGTTTGGTAGAAGTTTCATGAGGCAATATGACCATTTAGGTGTCATAAACAAACCCAGACTCAAATTCAAATTGAGTCCTTCTATGCATGACTCCAAACTAGACATTGAAAAATATGCCAACCAGTGAGAATGGTTGGAAAATACCTTGATATATACGGAGAAACAAATGGATACTTGTTCCATTCTGAATACTCCAGCCCTACAGGACAAGAATGTAAAAAGGGCCAGAGAAGAGGGTTCTTGCTCAAACATAGATACAACACATGATAGATTTTAAATCATGTACAGGAAAAAGCCCAAGCTAAACCGTGTCAATGAGCAAGAAGAGATAGTTGAGACAGTTAAGACACTTCAAATTATGGATACAGACACAAGGGTCAGAGAAAGCACAACTCCAATAGTTTTAGAGGAAACTCATTAGCCTTCCACCACTAATACCTAAAGTATTCAGAAACAACTTAACATTGAGGTCTCATCATCAAGAAAACTAGTGGATAAGGAAAAATACATTAAGGAGAAGTATAACGAGATCAAATTAAGAAATGAGGCATTGAAAGATGAAACATATGCCCAGTGTTTCAAACAGGCTCCTAGCAATCAGAATAGGTTAATGTCATCTTTTGACATTAAAACTAGTAAAATGCAAATGACCTTTTTGCAGCCTATAGTCCAGCAGCCTATGTCATGAACAGATTACAAGAAAACAAAATTTGAAGTTTTGGCCAGGGATGTTCACCCTATTTGATCAAATTGAATTTCATAAGTAGACAGGAGAAATGATATACTCAACGATGACCAACAAGGCCATGAGTGTTCAAAAACTTCAAAATTCTCTAGACAACATCACAACATAGTTTAAGCTAGAGAAAGCATCCTCACAGGCAAAAGATAACATAATCAAGTCACTAGAAGACTTGGTTATTGAGATTGGATATGATCCAAATGACATCAAAGCTATAGAAAAGCTCATAAAGAAGAAAAATGAAGACATTGCTGCATTGAAGAAGCAGCTGAAGTTACCTCCTTCTAAACATCCATAGACTAAGGAAGCTCTAGAGAGCCAAAACCAGAAATATGAGTTGATGGACCTCATTCTTTAGCTAAATGCTCAATTGAAAGAAATGAAGAATGGAATGGACAAATTAGTACAGGAGAAACAAGCCACCATTGAAGAAGCTATTGCTACTGTTGTTCCTACAATTACTATAATAGTTCCTTCTACTTTGGCATCTTCATCGGCCCCAGCAACTCCACTAGCTACAACACTTCCAACTACATCAGCAACTACATCAACGACATGTTCAACAACAATAGCAGCTCATCTTGGTGATGAAGCATCTAAACTAGTCAAAGCCATGGAGGATATGTCCATCCAAACCACTGAAATAAATAGGCTTAAGGAACAAATGAAAATTCTAGAGAATGAGAGGAAAATGGCTCAGATCATGCATAAGAATGAAGCTCAGAAGACAAACAGGTTGAATGAAAGGATACAGAAGCTGGAGAAAGAGTTGACACTGAAAGAGCCACTAGCCCAAGCAAAAAAACTTTTATGGGCCAATATCGTTGACTGAGTCAATGATATTTGGCCATCTATACAGGTGATATTTGAACAAAATGACTTGGTCAAAGAGGTTGGTGAGGAAATTCAAAGTGTTAGAGCTGAACTTGGAAATATGCTAGAAGAAGCCTCAAGAATAATCCAGTTCTTTAACTCAAAGAATAAGTATGAATTGCAGGAGCTTGGAATAGATTATAGAACTGGGACCATACTAGAGGTAAAGAAAGTAATCATCAAGAGGAACTTGATGATACAACTTGAGGACAAATGCCAAACAATGGAGCTAGCAATAGGCAGGTTCATGGTCAAATTTGATGCTTTGAGGTAGAAAGGTCTGCCTAATCTATTGGCAATAAATGATAGATTGATGCCACATGAAGACTATGATAAGAGAATCAGAGAAGTGGCAAAGGAACAAGCCAAACGTTCCTCTATGAAAGGGATGTCTACAGGAAAGGCCCTTTACCATACTTTTGAGAATCTCTTTTACCGCTAGCATGAGGTAAAACATATTTTTGTAAACAAAACCACCTTTGCAAAATACACAAAAACTGATGACGTCTACAGAAGAATAGCAAATATTAAATTACCAGATACAGAGACTTGGGAAAATTTGAATGATTTACTGTAAAAATGCAATACAAACAGTAAATACATAGGAGTAAAGGTAAAACGACAGATCAACCAAGTCAAAGAGTATTAGATGAAAAACAGAGTTTAAAGATGAAAAGTATCAGTCAAAGGGCAGAGTAAAAGGACAATCAGCGTAGAGCAATAACCAAAGGGAGAAAACAACAAAAGATCAAAACAACAAACAACAAATCAGTAAAAGAAGGGACAACTAGCCTTTTGGTCTCCTAGGTGTCTCTATCTTCTTGCATGAAGATATTTTATTTTCCTTGAATAATTCCTAAAATAGTTTAGGATATTTTGTAATAATTTTTATATAAATACTTCATAATTTGAAGTATAGAGGGTGGATTACTGAACATTTCTATAGTCATATTGATCTGAAACCTGAGGGTTTATTGTAACATTTTCAAGTCAGCAGACTGGACTAAGTAATAAAGGCATTGCATTACAGGATTCATGTGTTGGGCCACTTCAGTGAAGTATCTTTCATTTGTCAAATTGTTATTTTCTTAAGTATTTCACAA
Organism: Pinus taeda; assembly: GCA_000404065.3. NCBI lineage: Eukaryota > Viridiplantae > Streptophyta > Pinopsida > Pinales > Pinaceae > Pinus > Pinus taeda. The sequence goes on along the minus strand of APFE030046612.1, from coordinate 41,409 downwards.
ACATACATGTTTTTCCAATTTGAATGAAATAACTAGAATGTTACTACAAAATTTGTTTAAGTACACTTTGTCTTGAACAATTATTCATTTTAATGTTTTCTTCTGATATCCAGAGTAGGGAATTCTTCATTGCTCCCTAGTTTTGATTGACCTCTTTCATTTCCCTCATTATCCGGTTTGAGGAATCCTTAATTTCTCCTTGACCCCGATTGAAAAACCACTTCACCATCCAGCCTAAAAGCCCTGAATATACTCAACTACCTTGCCCTATGAAAACTATCTTTAAAACTTAATTCAGTCATGTTTTCTTGACATTTGAACTCCATGTCCCAATGGTAAAAAGACACTTATCTATCCATCTGAATAAATGATTCCAACACCAAATCAAATCAAAACCAAATTAAGCTTAAATACCTAGCCTAAAATCAATTAACTCAACAAAGTTAAATCATTAAGAGAGATCCCTCTCTGAGCATTAGGAAGGCTAGATCCCGATCTCAAAAGTAGGTTTGTGGTTACCTCTATCATTTCTTTGAACACAACATGACAACCATAGGGAAATTTTAGAGTGATAATATAAATCAAAAAGAAAATTTAAGAATTGCTGAACAAAGGTATCATATGCCCATCTACTTCGTCATGTGGTTCGCCCATTGTCTTGGTGCCAAAGAAGGAAGGAACTTGGCACATGTGCGTGGATTTATGTTCACTAAACAAAATAACGGTAAAGAATTGTTATCAGTTGAGTTATGCAAAGCATTTCACTAAGTTAGACTTATGAAGTGGTTATCATCAAGTTAGGATAGCTGAAGAAGACATTTAGAAAACCGCATTTAAAACTGAACAAGGATTGTTTAAGTGGCTAGTTATGCCTTTTGGTCTTACAAATGCTCCAACTACTTTCATGAGGGCAATGAATGATGTATTGAGACCATTTTTAGATGATTTTGTCATTGTCTACTTAGATTATATTCTCATATTTAGCAAGTCAAGAGATTAACATGTCATGCATGTAAACAAAGTACTAGATGTCTTGAGAAAAGAACAGTTGTTTTTAAAGATGTTGAAGTGTGAATTTGGCAAGACTTCTTTAGTGTATTTGGGACACATTGTTGGAGGAGGTGAGCTGAATATCGATCCCTCTAAGGTTGAGGTCATTCTGAACTGGCCCAAGCTCAATAAAGCTGCATATGTAAGAATCTTTTTAGGGGCAACACAGTATTGGAGGAAGTTTATTGCTAATTTTTCTTCCATTGCAACTCCATTACATGCATTGACAAGTGTCAAGAAATTCTTCCATTATAGTAGAAAGAATTTGATGCTTTGAATAAAAAGATAAGTTCAACACCAGTATTGGCTCTTTCAGATCTTCAACAACCATTAGAGATTCAAACGGATGCAAGTGATTATGCCATGGGTGCATTTCTATTGCATCATGATAAGCCCATTTCATTTCATTCTAAAATTTTTAATGGAGTTGTAACTAACTATCCCACCTATGACAAATAAATTTACGCATTGGTACAAAGTGTTAAGAAATGTAAGCACTATTTAATGGGGAAGGAGACCATCATCCATACCAACCATCAACCATTGCAGTACTTACAGTCACAGTCAAAGTTGCGGCAGTCACAAAATTTCAGATGGATGGGTTTTATACAACAATTTCATTTGGTTATCAGGTATAAAAAGGGAATCTACAATAAGGTAGCTGATATGCTTTCAAGGCCTATTGTAAATTCATCTATTATATTCAAGCATAATTCTATTTTTCATGAAAGTTACATAGAACAATATGCAAAAGATAGTGACTTTCAACAATTATATGCGAGCTTGAGTCAAGGAAACCAAATTGAAGAGTTGGATTATCATGTACATAACAGTTTGTTGTATCACTTGGGCAAGTTGTGTATTCCACAGGGAGAAAGAAACAATATCATAAGAGTGTAGGTTTTAACCCTGTACAGAAATTACCTGCATACGAATTCTAAATCACACGAAAAATAAAAATGCGAGAGCATAACACATAAAACACGTATACACAGAGATTTCCCACTGGATCCCAAAACGGGACTACCAGCTTGATTTTTCATTATGTTCCTTTCAATGTTACAATACATATTTATACATGTCGAAGCATCCAATACCATGGACCGAAAACCATCGCGTCCAAAACCATAGACCGAAAACCATAGGTAGGTTCGCCAAACCTAATATAGGGTCCAAATTTTTTTCCTGAGGCTCTGCCTCGGACCCCGTAAAGGGGGGCTACCAGCCCCCCTCAAACCCCTCTGTGACCCCCCCGCTGCACAATCGGTGCAACGAAGGGGGGGCTCTGCCGCCCCTCTAACCCCCCGGTTCACTACGTAGGTTAGTCTTGGAAAGAATATAACACAACCCAACACTGATGCTTTAAAGTGAGCTCTCTCATATCTAATGGACCTCCTTTTCTCATTTCAAAGGTAGTTAGAATTCCATGGAGTTGAGTCACAGTAATAGTTTGAAGATCTTGTTTTCTTCTATGGGAGACACTTTTGACTCAAATTTAGAAGACAAAGATCTCAAAATTTTCTCAATTAAAATAGCTTCCTTTATCTCTTCACCCAGATTCTTCATACAATTAACAATCTCAAGTACACGTAAAAAGTAACTAGCAACACTCTCATCAGTATGCATCTTAAGAGTTTCATACTGAATTATGAGAGTTTGAAGCTTAGCACGTTTTACCTAAGAGTCTCCTTTGTAGCTTTGAATGATTTTGTCCCATATCTCTTTAGCTGTCTTGAGCTGCATGAATTTGACAAACTCTGATTCTAACAAACTTCCCAATAATGTATTGATAGCTTTTGCATTGGTTTTTTATAACTTCTTACTAGCAAATTCTGTAGGAATTACTGCTGGAAATTGATATCCTCCTTCCACAATTTCCCAAACATCAGCTCCAAGCGATTGTAGATAGGCTCTGGTTCTTATTTGCCAATATACTAAGTTGTTCCCATTGAATATTAGTGGTCTGATGGATCCCATGCCTTCGTGATTATTCATCTTGAAAGATATTCCTTCAAGCGATCAAGCTTCTTCTGAAGGACCTGCTCTGATACCAATTGTTGGAAATAATACTAAGAAAGGGGGGGGGGGGGGGGGTCTGAATCAGTATTATCATATCAATAATTTTTCATTTCCAAAACAAATTTATATATGCTACTTCTGTGAAGTGAACTAGCATGTACATGCTACTGTGATTAGTGAAACCAACATATACCCAAAGAACTTGTGATTTAGTTAATTTATCATGTGTTGATTTATAACCAGTGCATCAGTAACTTACTAAACAATGTAGTAAAAATAGAATAAACCATCACACATAACCAACACACATGAACACCAGGATTTAAGGTGGAAACCCAATGTGGGTGAAAACCACCTGCTGCTGTCGTCTCTGTCTTCTTTTAATAATAAGAAAATCTGTTTACATTCTTGTACTGGTGCAAACTCATACCAGTATGTAAGCACCCAACTGCAGAAGGCTACAACCTTCTCTCGTTTTCCAGCATCTACTAGAAGGGAGCTACAACCCCCTAGCTCTTGCACTAGCCAATGTGTTTATTAGTATGTAGGTGCTAACCTACAAAAGGCTATGACCTTCTCTCTTCCTGCAGGGACCACGTTTCATAAATTTTTAGACTGGATGGTCCTGGTACACAACAATACACATGAAGGCCTCGTTTCATCAAATTTTCATACTGGACCCATCAAAACTTTCAAACTTCATCAACCAATAATCAGTTAATCTGAACAGTTAGATCACTGTCACCAGAACACTATGTTGAACCCAAAAACCTGCATCATCATTCAGAACCAGCTAAAACCTCAAAAATCATACATCATAATGTATATGGTACTTTACTAGACCCAACCTGCATGTAGATGCTACTTCCTTTAATCAAACTTGCGTATACCTTCAAAACTACTGAAACATGAAACTTCTGAATCAAGTCTGTACCAACCAGCAATATACTGAACATCTATTGTCAATTTACAGAGCTTTACACAGGAAGTAGTAGAGATCACCCTTCTCACTTATCCAATCAATCAATCAGATATCAAACTCCTTATGAATTCAGGTTTTCATTCAGATCTAAGAATAATTCGTTCACAGATAAAAGTAAAACAATAGAACTAATCAGACAGATTCATCAGACCTGAAGAAAAGGATTTTCCTTTGTATATGCTACTTGGAAGAGTAGAACATGCATGTACACGCGCTTTTATCGAGATGAACCAATGCACAAATCTGCAAATATAAGCTCATAACTTCACTGCTATTCCAGACTTCAGAAAAACCCAGATCATGACATTTAGAAAAGAAAACAGGTGTACAGAATTATATCTAGCCCAACCAATGTCAAATCATTCAATGATAAGTCATTTAAGGTCTCATGATCCTAATCCAGCATTGAATTCAAGGTGCACAAAATATTTCAGATCAAATCACCAACATAGCCCCTACAACAAAAAAATATACTTTAGATAGAAGTATTCCTTAGAAACCCTTTTCACTTGCACACATTGGCCATATGATCTTCTCCTCCTTATATAGTTTTAGGCCTATCTCAATACCTCAAACCAAAACCACTTAGGACCCCTGGTATTCTTGGGTGGGATCAACTAGTCATTACTCCACTCAATATTGTGGGCTAATACCATGGTATTGACCCCTAGTATTCTCTACTCTTGAAATTCCTTTATTTTCTAACCTGTACGCGCTTTTCCTCTTGTGGGAGTGCGTGTATACATATACGTGCTTTTTGTTCTGTGGACCTGCGTGTATACGCTATTTTGGTTAAGTGTACCTCTGTATACATCTTATACTACTTTTCACCATCCTTTACCTTCAACATCTTCATTATGATTAGTAGACTTTAGTTCCATCTTCTTGTTCTTCTGTACCAATGCCCTGTTACATCTGAATGGATCTGTTACACTGTGGGTTGCCTTTCATCAAAATTTAATTGACCTATGAATGAGTTGCCATCAAGGACAACACTTATATCATAATGCCAACAACAATTATGTAATAAAGAAATGGTGATTGTCCTTCCTCTTGTTTCTTGTATAGATGATGTTTGTGCCAATTGCTTTCTTGACAAACATTATCAAGACAATTTTGAAAAATGTGTCTCTTGGAATACCTTAATCCCTTTGCAACTTGTTCGTGGTGATTTTTAGTGGCATACTTTCCTCTTCCTTTATGTGGGTGCAATAATTCTTAACTTTATTGATCACTTCTTCATATGCACATGGGTTTACTTCTTAAAACTTATAAGTGAGGTATTTGACATGTTTTTTCCAGATAAATCCCTTATAGAAAAATAATTTAGACATCAATTGAAGAGGTTAAGATAATTTTTGGATGTGATTTGTTAACAACAATTTCAAAATATACTACATTGCACAAGGAATTCAAGTGCAATATATTATTTCATATACACTAACAAAAAATATTGTTGCTGAAAAAAAGAATAAAACTATTGACGTTACAATCAACGTCCTCCAAATTTTTTCCTACACGTGAATTTTGGAGCCTATTGAGGATCCAACGATCTATCATTCCATAGTAGCTTCATGATCAATGAATGATATGCTAAGTGTTTAAGTATTTCTCTCAGTTTCTGATTGTAGAATTCACTTTCTCACACATGTTTAGTCTATAATAAGCTCATGAGCGCATTCTTGTATGCAATCTTGAATAAGCATAGCATAGTCCATCAAGATGGTTCTTGTGTAATGATCAACCTATGTCAGCAATCAGTGTGCACTTTCAATTGGCAATCTCTCACTTTTGGATGTGATTGCATTTCTATTTGATGAGTTTTTCCAACTATCGCTTTTACACACCTTCACTTTTGCAAGTGTCACTTTCATGTTTGTGACTGCCGCTTATGCTTGCATTCACTTTAATAAGTGTCGTTTTCAAGTTATCTTTGCGTTGGCATGTGTTTCTTTCAATGTCATTCACATTTTGCAAGTCTTGTCTTTTGGCATGGGAAGTGTCACATGTCACATAAGCGTAGTTATGGTTCATTTCAAGGGGTAACTTTGGTGCCAATGAGTCATGTTTATCATATAGGCATGTCATCCCCATTTTTTTATGCATTGTCATACTAGGGCCATGACTGTCATCATAATGTGTATCTTAAGTATTGCACCTAGTCAAAGGGAGTCAGTTGTACATTCCCAAAGGGAAGTTCTAATGCATTCTATTACACTACTATGTCCCATTTATCATAGGAAAATACATCATAAATACACCAATTCTTGAGCACTTTCATACAAGTGTTGTCATTGTCGTCACACAGTTTACCCTAAGTGTCGCAGTTGGAGGAGGTTGTTGTATTATTGTTGCATTGAGGGGATCATGTTTTCCTTGTGTACTGAGTGTTCAATGTTGTGTCATCAATTTTTATGACTGTGTGTGATCATTCATAAGTTAATCTTGGTATTACTTTTACATTATTGATCTCGCACTTAGCCAAATCCTGAAAAAGCTTTTTTCCTAACCAACTTGAACCAACTCAGCCTCTTGAACTATGCACTGCATAGTAGCAAGGCTCAAGCTCCTTGCTTTGCCTCCTAGAACCGCGTAATGTGTAGTTCATGTTTGCAAAGACTACGCATTTCTTGTCACAATGCTCAAGGATTGCCTCCCCACTTTCAACAAATGCACAATCCTGCCTCCCAACCAATCTCTTGTTGCACATTGCATATTCTGAGCCATTGAGATGTATCCATGAGTCCTTGAACTGCATAACTGCACAATCCACTGATCATTCTCCTCCAAAACTGCTCGTTGTGCAATTTCAAGGCTTAAGACTACCTCCTTGACCTCCATAATTGCGCATATTATTCTCCCAGACATCCTTCTCTTATGCATTGCGTAGTGTCAAGCCTTAATATCACATCCTAACACCTTAAACTATGCAATTGTGTAAGTCCTAGGCCTCTCTCTCTCCAAAATTATGCAATGGGTAACTTCAAGCCTCAAAACTGCCTCCTTGAGCTCCTCAACTGCATAGTCACCTTGCCAAGGCATCCTTGAACTGTGCGCTGGGTAGTCTCAAGCCCTCAATCCTCCCTATTTACCTCTAACCTCAGCCCCTTCGAGGATGAATATAAATCACATGCAATATCCATCATGAACATGCAAATAAAGTAGCAAAAGGAGCATCTTGACAATTCCATATCATCATGAAGTTCCATGTCATCATTGTCAAGATTCGTCTCAAGAGTCACAATTGTCATAGTGTCTTTCCACATCATTTATGGAATGTAATGATATAATTCTCCAAATGATAAAATGTAAAATATGAGGAAGAGCCAAGGATCCCACATGGAATATGAAGAGTCATTATTGAGTTTGAAGGTCATATAGAAGCTCAAAGGCCATGTAAGAATTAAAAAAGTCATTATAGAAGCTCAAGAGACATGAGGGAGGTTAAGTGTCACATGGGAGGTGAAGAGTCACCTCAGTTTTTATAAATACATCCTCATAACTCAAGAAAAGGGACTTTTGCGAACTTGAATTTTCACCTTGGCTTCTCTAGCTTAGCATAGGAGAGAAGATCTTTCTTTGGAGAAGAAAGTGGTGACTTAATGTTCTACTATTGGGGCTATTGTGGAAACATTGTACTTGTATATCTTGGCACTTCCATTTAATATATGAAACTCGATGAACCAAATTTTTTTCATGCATATATTGTGAATATTGTAGGACTATTCTTTACATGTATTTGGTATGTTTTTCCTTCATATATACTGAGGAAATTGAACTATTTCGGTGGCTTTAGTACTTATATGGTTGAATAGCTGTTGTATTTTGTTTTATGATTGCGATTTTCTTGTGAACTATTTTGTAGTCTAACTCACAATCTTCTTATGCCCTTGTGTATCTCTTTTAGGATGGTACTATTAATTTTCTCTAGAGGGCCACTCTCTTTCAAAAATACAAATATCAACAATAATATCATATACATCAATTTCTTACTAAAATATTAGCAATAAATTCCTTTAGCGGACGAATTGCAGACCTCTCCGCAATACCTTGACTGCATATATATATTTGAAAGAAAAAAGACAAAACAATTCATTTCTTTTCCATTTAGAGTTGAAGAAATTGCAGTAAAAATTGTTTCCCATGTTATAGAGCTTGCACATACTTTGAATTCTTTTAACATAAGTAAATATGAAGCAATTAAAGCTTTTGATGAAGAGGGTCTATTTCACGCACACTTGGAAAGAATTGGATACAAAAGCTTGTTTGCAGAAATTATAGAACATAGAAAACAATGTCAAGATGCATCAACAAAAAAAATCGCTAATCATAAATACTAAAGATATCGTGGAAGTATCAAGTATCACTATTTCTGAAGATTAATCTGTATGTTGCATAAATGATACACATGGAAATCAAGGGCTAATCATAGATGTTGAAAAAATCATACATGAATTAGGATCAATACTTCTGTAGAGCAATCTATATACTCGATAAATGATATTGATGTGAGTCCATCATCAAGTGAAAACATGACAAAATATACTGCAAATACGAAAGTGATTTACAACAAACTATTAGATAACGTGAAGCACAAAAATCCTGATCGAAGTTTTATTTCAAAAGAAGTGTATGCTTCTAAATCATCCAATTTCAGAAGTCCTATGAGAAGAGTAAATGTTGATGAAACTATAAACAAAGAAGTTGACAACGTTAAGCTCCCTGATCAGGTTAGTGTTTGTTTTGTTGAAAATAGAGAAACAATAGCACAAATTGCCAATGAGTATATTATTTTTTATGATGGTTTATCACATTGCGAAATGAAAAGTATGAAAATAGTAGTAAACAAATGAAGAGTGAGAAGGTAAAGCTTCACAACAACAATATTTTATACTAAACATAAATGTAGGTTGATTTGTCTGGAGCAAAAAGCACATTGCTCATGGAGTTGCATCAAGTTATTAGTAACGTGTTTGCAGAGTCATGAGAAGAGTAAATGTTGATGAAACTATAAACAAAGAAGTTGACAACGTTAAGCTCCCTGATCAGATTTGTGTTTGTTTTGTTGAAAATAGAGAAACAATAGCACAAATTGCCAATGAGAATATTATTTTTTATGATGGTTTATCACATTGAGAAATGAAAAGTATGAAAATAGTAGTAAACAAATGAAGAGTGAGAAGGTAAAGCTTCACAACAACAATATTTTATATTAAACATAAATGTAGGTTGATTTGTCTGGAGCAAAAAGCACATTTCTCATGGAGTTGCATCAAGTTATCAGTAACGTGTTTGCAGAGTCTCTTTATCAACGGGAAGTAGAAAAAAAATTTAAAACAAGAATAAAGGACCTAGAAGATGTTATAGATATGGGTCCTTTGTTGATGACTTCATTGGAAATACGAACAAAATTTCCCACAACCACTATTCACAGCACATCATATAGATTTGATAAATTTATCAGTTTTCTTAATGCGGTGAAAACATATATTATTAGCAATTTATGGCCACTATTACAAATCATTGAACATGCATAGCAAACAACTTATGATCTAAAGTACTTGGGACAAAGAGCTAAGTCAATGTTTGATGAGTGCATTGAACGTGATCTCGAAGGACATAGGTATTTTGTGAACGATGACTTATTTTCTTTTAGCCAAAGACTTGATTTACTTTCTCATACATAGAAAAGAGAACAGAAAATGCCAACTTCTAATAGAATAAAGAAACTTAAAGTTGTGTGGTCTCAGAGAATCAAAATAACAGAAAACATTATTTCTGAATATCAAAACATAGCAAATCGAAGGGCAGATACATATCTCAAAGTTGTACAAATTGTGAAGAATCAGAATGACCCACAAATTACATGTGACTATGGTTTAATTTGAAGACAAATGTTAATAGCTGAATTGGATAAATTAAAACAAACAAAGGCATCAAAATTCGATGATAGAGCTGATTTTAATACACATGAAGGAAGGGAATGACTAATTGGATTTGTTAATGTTAATGAACAAAACTATGTTTTGGATGAAAAATTGCAATGCGAGGTCACAAAAATTGAGAAAGATATATTTAGTCAAAGTGTCAAATTGTAAATTACAACTGCTCTATGAAACATTGCATATAGGAAAATTTAAAGAGATTGTTTTAAGAAACCAACATATGTGAAAATAGTTAACAGTTAAGCAATAAAGACATTTGCTTTTACATAGTGTAAGTTCTCTTACATCTTGGAATGTTCACTTTTTTATTTTCTAGTGATCAAATGTTCATATTTTTATATATTTTATTATGAATTGAGTCAAACTCTAGATGCAACTTTTCGCTTTTTATGCAACATTATCAAGGTAGTTTACATGTGCACTTGGTTTTCTTCCCTGTTCTTATTTTTTTCCCATATCTCTATTCAGAGTCACATTATCGTTTATTATATGTATTTAATTAATTTTGGAGAAATTGTTGCTATTTTGCCGAAATGTAGAAGTGTAAAGTTAAAGAGACAAAATAACTAGAATGACAACTGTGAATATGCTAGTGAACTATGATATCATAAAATGTGTTTCTATTGGCATAATAGTTATTATGAGTAGTTGTATAGTATTACTGTTATTCAAATTGTATACCTTATTGTTAAAAATCATTGTTTTGTGCAAATTCTAACACTATTTATTAGTTTTGTGAACAATTTGAACATAATTGTTCTTTTGTTAATAGAAATGAAAATGGATATTCAGTAAATGTTTTTGATTGTCGGAAATATGTTTCACCTTTGATGTTTATTTTGATCATAGTTATGGTAATCAAAATTTTAACATGATAAAAAATTGAACTTGACTATAGTTGTTTCTACATGAATGACGTATTTTAGTTTGTTAAAATACCAATAACAAAGACCATTTTTTTTAATTTGAATATTGTCATATAACTTTGACCAATCTTTGCAATTTGTTCTATTCCCTTATATGTATACTAAAAAGAACTAAAATTAACAAATTCTTTTCATGAATAATAAGAATTGATATCGAACCTCTAAAATCATTCTCTATTCCTCATAATAAATATTTGCTTCGAACTCCCCCCTTTCACGTGCGGTCTTGTCATAATTGAACAGATCGTATATGAAATGACATTTAACTACTACAGTTGCTAATGATATACAATGGCATTTTTCTAATATCGATTTTAATGGTATTCATTAAGCAATGATTGTCATCAATCTTGCAAGCTTGCTAGTACTTATGGTAGATACATTTCATACGCTTTAGAAATCGATATCAGGACAATCTAGGACAGTTAAGGACATTCACTCTATAAAATTGTTTTACTATTTGCTAATTCTAGATTAGACAATTGAACATTTGGCGATTGTATTCATATTATTCAATATTAAAGGAACTTAGTTCATCAGATAAATAATAAAAAAATCATTTTGTAAGGTTTCTTTCGACAAAGTAAAAATTTACTTTTGATCGTAGAATTGCAGCTTATCATATTCTCTTCTTTGCAATTTTCTTGATGTCCTCAAATATAAATGTAATAAGAATGAGAGATGCAACTTGTAACCCTAAATAATAGTAAATAGATTTAGTAAAGGTTACAATGACAACTTTGTAGGAAGAAGCTCTTGAATAAAAGAACATGAGTATCAAAATCGAATTGCATGTAAAGAAAATATTAACATTGTAACTAAGGCATGCAAAGCTATTTATGTTTATGCACATGTATTTATTCTTTTCGACTCATGCTTTTTCTAAAGAACCAGTTTCGAACAACCACTCTTATGCAACTTTCTTTGCATAGCTATTTCCATAGTTGTGAAATACATTCATAAATAATAATAATAATAACAAAATAAAAATGTGCATGGGTAGAATTTCAAAGCAAATTCATAACGCACAAAATTCTCTCGAGCTTTCAATGTACTAACCCCTACATTTCGTACAATCTACTAACATTGGTTTTGCATATGCACAAGCATGTCCACACAACTTTTTCTAGCAAGCTAATACCAAATAACACTGTGCAACTAATTCACTCAATAAAAGGAAACAAACAACAACAACAAACCCACCATCTATATCCATATTGCATTCTCATTAAAATCATATCATACCACTCAGTCAAGAAATATTATGGGCCTAATGTCTAATTCGTTAAATATAATTTCTCCACATGTTCTCTATCTATCACTAATTTCTCTCACTAATTACATATAGATACAAGCTACTCATTAGTACACCAACAATACCACCAGCAGCTATAGCAACAAGGGACACTCCAACACCACCACCAAGAGCACACCCAACCAATCCTCATAGCTTTTTCTCTAATCCAGGACAATTGAACCGAATGCTAAATATTGGTCTATTAAAAGCAATATATACTTGAATTTACTAAATAGATATAAAAAATGATGTTTTATAATATCGATAGATACGACCTTATCGATATCTTTGCAACTAGCTGTGATAACCTCATTTTGTGTTAATGAATAAATATTAATAGTAGTACTTGCTTTTAATTAATTTTTGCATGCTATGTGAGAATACCAAGTTTCTTTATCGAGAACGTAGAGAATTCTTTCAATAGTTTGTACTTTATCTGCTATTGTTATGATGTTTACAAGATACAATACGTCATAAAGATGAATAATATTTTGGCTAAAACCCGCTACAATATGCAACACTAAAATTGATAAATGAGATTTGCTATTGTATATGGTTTTGATATTTCTGTAACTATTGTTTGCATTCAACTAATAGTTTTGTTGGTGTTCAAACAAAAAATACAGAGTGCATATCGATATCTTTGCAACTAGCTATGATAAAGTCATTGCGTGTGGATTTATTGAATGGATATTAATAGTAGTACTTGATTTTAATTAATTTTTGCATGCTAAGTGTGAATGCCAAGTTTCTTTATCGGAAAAGTAGAGAATTATTTCAGTAGTTTGTACATTATCTGCTATTGTTATGATGGATACGAGATACGATATTTCATAAACATGAATATTAATTTGGCTAAAAGCCACTACAATACACAACACTAAAATTGGTAAATCAATATTTGATATTGTATATGGTTTTTATCATTCTGTAATTAATGTTTGCATCCAACTAGTAGTTTCGTAGTTGTTCGAATAAAAAACACAAAGTAATGCAAAAAATACGTTGTCATCCCTTGTGCAAAGCAACGTCAAATTTCAGATGTATGTGAATGCGGAAGTTTAGCTTGCTTGTTCTAGACACCATCCCTCCCCACATATTTGAAACACCATCGTTTTGCACATGTTTGAAACTGTTATGTTTTCATTTCAAAGAAAGAAAATTGATTTTTGATGCAATTGTAATAACAATTATTTAATAACATTGAATCTAATGGTTATTGTATGCAATAGAAGCTATGCGAAGGTGTTTTTATTCTCTTGAGATTACTGAATGGTGTAGGTTTTGTTCAAAAGAAGCATGTTCGGAGGACACATGCATGTTCGGATTTGTTTGACTACGTCCACTGAACGACGATATTGAATATGGAACTCACTATGTGGAAATGGTTGTACATATTTGACAACAAACGCATGTTCGGTAGCACTTTGATTGTTTCCAAAGTTTTGTCCAATATTTATCCAAATAAATTATATATTGACCACTATGTGAAGGAATCTATATGCCAATGTTTAGCGACGTGCTTTAGTTTCAATAAAACAATTAATTAAGAGCCTTTGTTACTAGATTAAATACAAAATGTTTTGGAACTTTTTCCGATTGATAGATTTTTCCTTGTGTCTATACACGATATTCCTGTGTGACATATTGAATACCTATACAATAATGAACATGATCACAATGAACTCATATTTATTTTATTTCGTACATTCCTGCTAATTGAAACAATAACCATTACCAACATAAGCAATAATCGTTATTGAAGTAAGAAAGAAATAACCATTAGCAAAGTAAGAAAGAAAATAATTTTCGAATTTTGAGATTTTTTTCACCATCTACTTCTAACATTTGCTTTGAAATTTTCAATTGTTATTTATTGAAATTGTTAAAAATGTCAATAAATCATATCTGAATTTGGTAACGACTATGGAATAATGGTGATGAGGACTATTTGCATCGCATTATTAATCATGCTTAATGTCTTTAGTAAATGAAAATCCTTGTCAAAAGGCGACAAGTTCACTCGGAATATTGTGGAAATTTCATCAAGATTTTTCCCAAAATCCTACACAAATTAACTTTTTGTGCAAATTTGTGGTCTCCATAGATAATTTTCTTTTTTAATATCAAAATAAAACAAATCGTCAATGATTTAGCAATGGGATCCAACTCAGTAACTAAATCAATTTGTTATAGAAATAGTGAAACATGTCTACGCATGATATTCATTTACGATTGTTAACAGTTATTGTTGGTAGTGTCAATGCTAATTGTCATAATTTTCATAAGACTTTTATATTATTATTGCATATATGCATCTAGCTATTTGAAAATCTTGTATGGCTGTCAAGAAGTCGTTAACATATTTTTGGCAATTTAAGCCAGAAAATGCATTGGAAAACCTTTTAGAAAGTAGAATAGGTACACAACAGTCTTATACTATATCACAATTTCTATTTGTATGACATGTATTTCAATGATATTAATTCAAAAATAAAATATGCAGTTAGTGGAGAAAATGGTTTTGCAATATCAATACTTATTTCTATTACTTCTCATAAACTTTAGCTTTTATGTTTTCAATTCCTATTTATTAAGAATGTTGTGTCTGGTAGTTTGCACATGAAAGGTAGTAACATCTGGAAATTGTCATTGCAAGAGAAAATTGCAAATTTATGTAACAATGAAAATGGATATAAGTAGCAGTTAAATGAACCAAGCTATTTGCAATTATACAACCAATGATTTCTCTAACCATTACGAGAATTTTGAGGTCTAAAATGGGCTTCCTAAGAAAAATGTACAACCAAAATAAAATTTATAAGAACCAATAGGATTCAAGATTATTATGTCAACCATGGGGGATGATTCATTAGTTTTGGAGTAAAAAAGTAAAAAGATTAAAAAATAATAAAATAATAAAACTACCTTTTCAACTTATCTCCCTAAGGTTTTACTCAAATTTCGAGCGAGAGTACTCGTTGGATGAAAATTTTAATTTCTCATCCAAGGAGTACTCATGTTGCATACTTTTTATGGACCCTGCTACATGAAAAATGAGAAATACATGAAAAAATGTGACTGCAATCACGTTTTTCATGTATTTCTCATTTTTCATGTAGTAGGGTCCATCGAAAGTGTGCAACATGGGTACTCCTTGGATCAGGAATGAAATTCTTCATCCAACGAGTGTTGCCGCTTAAAATTGGAATAAACCCATAGGGAGATAAGTTGAAAATACAAGTTTAAAAAACAATTTTTTTCTTTTTTCCCTCTAAAATTTGATGATGTAATCTAATCTTATTTTATTACTTCCACCATTATTTATTATTTCCTTAGGAGGCCCATTTTAGTCCTAAAAGTTTCCCTAATGGAATACTTTCTCGGTCTCACTTCTGATTGTTATTCAACAATTCATTTTCTCAATTGCTCAGGTTCTTTCACAATTCTCTCTACAACACATTTCTTTTTGTGCATAATTTTTTACGAATTTGTATTTTCTCATTACGCATTTTATGAACACGGGAACTCTACCAATTGTTTAGAAATTGTTTAAGGGTTTGTATCTTCTCATTACATCTTATAAATTCACTACTTCTTTCTCTTTTGCCTCTAGTATGTGCATTTTCTTTGCCCTAATAACTTAAATTGCATGCGAAGAAAGAACTAGTGCAATTTTTGCATATCATAATCTAGAAGCAAATATGTTTACATAGCACATAGTTTATTAAATTTGCCAAAAATCAAGTATCAAATATTGACAATGGATGCCTAAAGAATAGTTGAGGAAAAACAGAAACAAAAATTGTTAAATCATGCACAAAATTCTTCACCTTCTCCACCTGCTACTGGTCCAGTATCATCCATGACTCAAGCAAAAATAAAAAATCTTGGTTCTTAAAACAAATTATTGGTCAGTCAGCAAGTCGTCAACATGAATAAGATAATTTTTACAAATTATTTCCTGACCAAATACATACAATTCAAACAAACAAGTCCAAAAGTGTCATCAATAGAGAAAGCATTGAAGATGCTATAGACGTAGAAAGTGATGGCAGTGAAGAAACTAACTGGGTTGCTACTCATTTAGCTAAAAATTAGAAAATAATGGAGCAAATTGTAGAAGAGGGCATTGTTTTTGGTGAACACCTTGTCACATTGCAAAATACAAAGTATGACAAGAAAAAAAAAAATAGGAGTTGAAAAGGTAAAGCTTGAAAATGAAAATATTATTGATGAAGAACATGTGGATATTGATCTTTCTAGCATTGTTATGATGGGGCTCATGGTATTGAAATAATCTACCAATGATGCAATTACTGAAAGTGTTACCAACGTGCCTATAGAAAAGCATATGCTAAAAAGGAAATTAAATGAACCACAAGACATTGCAAACCCAACTCCTCTGTTAATGACTTCACTTGTAGTATGGTCACCTTCATCGTTAAGTATTGTTGTTGCAACACCGCAAACATTCAACAAGTTTGTGAACCTACTTAATGCAATGAAGGCATATATCCTTGAGAACATATGCGAAAGATTATAAATTATTGAAGATGCCTGACAAGCATTTTTCGGTTTAATGATTTTACAAGAGAATATAATGAAATTTACATACCTGGTTAATGATAATCTTACAGAAGACAAGAAATTCATTGACAATGAATTAAATACTTTTAAGCGTAGGCTAGCAATACTCTCTAATTTCAAAAGTCAAAACCAACAATTACCAAATGTTGAATGAGTGAATCAATTAGAAGTTGGATGGGCGAAAAGAGTTAGTGCACTTGAGAATATCAAGTCTACTTGTAGTTAACTATATAAAAGGAGAGATGATTCCTATTTCATGGAAATGGAGATTATAAAAGGCTTTGATAGTTTGGGCATGTTGTAGGATTCTAGGTTAATTTCAAAGGACACGTTACAAATTCAATTTTAGCAGAAAAAACAAAAAATGGTAGCAACGTTTGATAGCATCATTGATTTTACTACATAACATATTGACATATGGATAATTACTTTCTCCAAGGTTAATAAGTAAAACATTAGGTCAATTGTCGACGTGCGGGAAGAAACTAGAGAATTTGAAAAAGAGATTTTCACAAAAAACGTGAAAATGGAAGTCATAGTTGCTCGCAACGAGGAAAACATTAAAAGAACAATCAACATTTTTCTTCAACGATTCATGGACTCATAATATGTCTTACATATTGTTGTTTTCTAGATACAGATATTATTCAAGGAAGCGAAACACCAATTTCCACTACAACAAATCCAATTAGTTTATAATTTTCTTTGGACAATTTTGATTGTATTTAACAATTTTTTCTTTGAATAACATGTTTTGAATATGCTCTCGTATAAATCTAGGTTATGGCCACACTCATTTACATTTTATTCTAGCATAGTGTTTTATATATAGATTTCCAAAAATATGCTTTCATCTTTTCTATTACATTTAGTGTTGCATTGTTACTTTAAACAAAATTGAACATTTGGCAATGATTTTACATTCTAGACATATATCTCTTACAACGAAAACTTTTGTTGAGTACAACAACTTGCTTCTGCACAGTCAAATCTTTACACAAGGAATATCATACTTAAAAAACTATAAATCCAAAAATCATATATATAAATTAAATTAAATTAGTTATGATATTGTTGAGAAAATTTGTTTTTAATGCCTATGTCTTGAATCTAAATATGTTGTGAATTAGATGTTATTTACAAATTGAATTACAAGAAATAGGGGGTCTTTGTTGTGAATTTATTATGTTTCTGGATAGCTTTCTTCGTAACTAGTATTTTTTTCTCATATTTACATTATTAAGATAGCTTTCTCTGCACAACTAATCATTTTCTCACATATACACTATTAAATCCTCACAACTAGTCACTTTCTTGGATATACTTTATTAAATCCTTATTCGAGAGTGGTTTTCAATGATGCAAAAAAAAAATCTATGAATCTAAAATATTACCAATAATATTAGCAATACAAGATTTTAGTGCGAACTGCGGAGTTCCTCACAAAACAAAATTCTACGTACATTGAACTTCCTTCATACAAATAAAGCTTTTGTTCAATGAAATGTGGTTTTGTAAATAACTTTCTATGCATTCCACATAAATTTTACTCAATTGACTACTAATATGCATTATCTGTAACTAATGTATTAGCAATAATACTAGCAATAAAAGCACTTCATGCAAAGTTTGTGTGGCCAACCCTAATGTCGTTAGTTCCATGCAAATGAATTTTGGTTCATGTCAAATTTATGAAAATAATTTGTATAATTATAAGGTTTATCAAATGTGCACAACCTATGGAAAATGAATGTTGAAATTTAACAGAGGACCGAAGAGGTAGATAGTGGAACCAACCAAGGGACTAGAACCTCAATATTACCCCAAGGTGAAGAGAAGGAGAACATCTTGCAAATAATGAAAATCTTTAAAAAAGAGGACTCAAACTTGGAACAACAGTTGGATCAAATCTATCAGCAATGTCAGAGTGGTCTACAAGAAGAAATGATGTTTCTCTGTGATCAGTATGACAAAGGATGGCCTCTGTACTATGAGAAACTCTTAGTTCTCTCCATAATACTACACAACAGAAAATTGTCACATACAACCAGATGGTAATTAATTAAATGATCTTAATTAAATGCAATTATGTTGGATTCCTTTATCTCAATTTTTCTCACCTCATCACTTATATAAATGTTCTACGAGTTATCCTCATTAGTTAGTGTTTATAGTGTAGTAGGTAGAGCCATTTCTTTCCTTTGAGCATTATATAAAGCTATATGCAGTATTTATCACTAAAACATTAGCAATAATATTGTATAAGTCTAGCAGTTTCCTCGACCTTATTATGAATAATAAATATGCAATGTTCAATACTAAAATATTAGCAATAAAAACATTCGGTGTGAAGTGTGATGTTCTTCACATTGAAAGCTTATTCCGCACAATAGAATTCTTATGCACTTTCGCACAAATGCATTCATTGAAACATATTCGAAGATACGAACATAAGCATAAAATATAGCGTGTGCAAAGGAAGCTTTGCAAACATCGTTGTACACAGCAAGAATAGTGGAATAGGGATAGTTTGACACATAATTGTGATCGAAAGTTATATTGGAGGCATATGTGTTTTATATTAATGTGATTTTGTACATAATCACTTAAATAACATTATTTATAACTAAAATATGAGCAATAATATTAGTAGTTGGTACAAAGTGCATATATCCGCCCGCACAAGAGCTTGAAGAAATAGATATTTTAAATATTCGAAATATTTATAATGAAAATATTAGAAATAACTTCATATACATCGATGGTTTACTAAAATAGATACTTGCTCTAGTATAGTCTACCCATGCGTCGAGATCGAAATGTGGGAAAAATGCAGACCTCACTTAATTAACTATAGAGACAAACAAATACACATTATTTATCATACATTGAAATCTTCCACCACACAATGAATATTTTTCGCACTTCCACACAAATTAAAATATTTTAATAAGATAAGCAGGGGAGGGGAGGGGCAGAGACAGGGTGTGAGGTGGTAGCAATCTACACAAGTCGTGTGGAGATACATTTACAAATTTCCAGATCGTATATCATATGAATGTTTACATAGGATGGGGTATGTGCGGTAGAATGGGAAATATTATCATGTTTCATTTTGCAGAGCTTTTACTGTGTGGATTACAAAGTTTGTTCGGGAGAGAAGTTGCATAGGGATTTTGATTTTAGAGCTATGTATCTTTGGGGAATGATCAATATTGTTAGTTTCCATTATGTGGAGTGGCGCATAGGGTATTGCTCCAATGTTCTGATTTTCCCAGGCCATGCAACCTTGATCTATTTTATCAAATATAATCAATTAAATAATAATCTAAGCATAGACAATGTTATTAAGGAAATATGTCTTATTTAATACTAAATAAAATATTAACAATAAAAAGCCTTTTGTGCTAAGTGAGGTGATACACACATTGAAAGCTTCTTCTACACAATACAACTCATCCACACATCCACACATATGCCTAATTATTTAGAATTAAAATATTATCAATAATATAAGCATAAAGTATTAATTTTTAGTACTAAACTATTGGAAATGGAAGCCTTTAATGTGAATGTAGGCTGAAAAGATTTATGCAACAAAAACAATCGTACAATGAAAACTTGAAAGCTTCTCCCACGCAATGGACTTTTTAATTATTATCTAGGGAAGGAGCTGCAAAGGGATGGTTATTTGGGAAGTGTGGAAAATGTCCATTGTATTGAGAAAACTTTCAATGTGTGCTTGTCTAAAGGAAGTGTGTGTGGAGAAAGTTGTGCAAAGACTAGCACTAATCAATTAATTTAGTCTTGTTCTAAGCATTAGTAATTATTAACAAAATACAAAAAGGTTACTATCTATGCTAAAAAAATTGTGCTTTGCACAATTTACTTTTTAATTATTATCTAGGGAAGGAGATTGTGCGGAGAACAAATGCATGTACAGAATTTGTCCAAGATGAGGAAAATATAGAGAAGCCTTTTAATTATAGTGCCTTTTGATATTGGTTTTAATTCAACTAGTTAAATGCAAAATTACATACAATGGAAGCTTGAGAGATTAGTAAGATATTGCAAGGCCATTTTCATTATGCGTCTGCAAAAATGGTAACAATGGCATATAGCAAATGTAGAATAATAAAAATGAAATGTGAAATTGTTTATTAAGGCTCAACATATAGAAATTGTGGAATAATAAAAATGGAATGTGAATCCTACATTAAAGACTATTCTTTGTCGATTTATGGTTTACATTTTCCAGTTTCTTAGTTGTTGAACTTGTTTTGTAAGGTTGATTGTGCGGGCAATTGCATATGCTCATTGTTATCCTTTAGCAATAAATAGTTTCATTTTAACTTATTTTAGTTCAAATAGATAATAATTATGAACAAAAGACAAAATGGTTGCTAATGGTGCTAAAAGCCAGTTTCTTAGTTGATGCACTTATTTTGTAAGGCTTGACATATAGCAAATGCGGAATAATAAAAATGAAATTTGAATCTCACATTAATGATTCACATCTGCCAATTTTCACTTCACATTTGCTAGTTTCTTAGTTGATGAACATGTTTTGTAAGATTCATTATGCAGACAAGTGCATATGCTCCGTACTATTATCCATTAGTAATAAATAGTTTTATTTTAATTTATTTTAGCTACAAGAGATAATAATTATGAACAAAAGACACAACGGTTACTAATTGTGCTAAAAAAATGTGCTTTTCATAATGGAATTTTTAATTATTATCGTATTCATGTGCAGAAATTATGTTGAGAACAAATGCATGTGCAAAATTTGTGCGGGATGAGGAAAATTTCTGATAAGTCCTTTAATTATAATGCCTTTTGATATTGGTTTTAATTCATCTTGTTGAATGCGGAAGTGCATACAATGGAAGCTTGAGAGCTTATAAGATGTTGCAAGGTCATGTTCATTATATGTCTACAGAAACAATAATAACAACATATAGTAAATGCAGAATAATACAAATGAAATGCGAATGTCACATTAAGGATTCACCTTTGCCAATTTCTTAGTTGATGAACTTGTTTTCTAAGGCTCATTGTGTGGACAAGTGCATATGCTCCACACTGTTATCCTTTAGCAATAATAGTTTCATTTTAATTTGTTTTACCTAAAACATATAATAATTTTGAACAAAAGACAAAACAATTACTAATTGTGCTAAACAATTGTGAGGAAACAGTAATAACGAGAAAATGCAAGTGCAAAAAACACCCTTGAATAAGGATTTAGTGACGTATATACAAGAAAGTGACTAGTTGTAAGGATTTAATAACGTATATATGAGAAAACAAATAGTTGTGTGGAGAAGGCTATATTAATAACATATATATGAGAAAACAACTAGTTGTGCATAAAAATCTATCCATAAACATAATAAATGTACAACAAAGACTCCCTTGATCAATTAATTAGCAGTAAAGGTAGGGACTATGCTGCATTGCAGTGATTCACCCTATTTAATATTGAACACTCCATCCATAAAATAATAAATTACACATCAACATAAAAAACTCCTTAGTCACATTTGAATGTTTTAATTTGTGTAACCATATACCAACACCCTCAAGCACCCAATCCACATGTAAATTTATATAAGCACCCTTGAACATCATCAATTTTCTAAGTCACATAGAAAGCACATACAAACATCTTTAGTTTACCATTCTACCTAGATCTTCAACCTTCAAAATGGATTAGATGGGATAATTAATCTAAACAATATTAGATGAAAGAAAACATATTTCGTTGAATCTATTTTAATTTTAAAAAAGTGATCATATTTAATTATATAAATTGCCTAATAAATTAATAATATTATTTTGAAGTGAATTAAATTTAATGTATATTAATAATTGAATTCTATATATGTTAATATAATGGAATTAAACACTTAGTGTAATTGAAACAAAATAATATTAACTAATTTTGTTATGCTTATTTCAATTTAATTATTTAATTAATATGCATATCTTATATTCATGTGATATGAGGTCGATTTTATTGGTTATCACTATAGCCATTAAGTGATATAGCTATCACTATAACCGTTAGGTGCATTTTATTAGTTATCATTATAACCACTAGGTACACTAGGAAAAACATGTTATGTTAAGATCTATAATGATCTAGATTGGATCATTATATTGTTTTTCATCCATCTTGATGTATTTGGAGTGGGAAAAAGGGGAGGAATTAGCTCACAAGACTGTTTATATCGGCAGTACCCAGTTTGGTGAAACGGGGTCTAAAACCTTTCGGGAGTGTTTTGAGGCATCAAATGACGATTTTTGGGGGTAAAATTTTGTTGCTTGAGCGCCGCACCTTTTCATGCTAGTCTACACACATAAACCTTTCCAGCGGCGCAAGAAGTGTGTCCATCAAAGTCGATATGGAAAATTTATGCCACTCAGAAGTTGACCTTCCTGTTTTCACACTTATAGTTCAGGAGGATGTTGTGTCAACCCCTATTATTTATGGAAAATGGGCTAGCCACGTGTTGGTGATGTAAAAGACTCTAGAAGAGTTTATTTTGTAACTCTATTTAAGAGTTGATTTAGTCAAATTTAACCACTAATAGGCTATCAGGTTGTGTTATAACTAGGCCACTAGGAGGATGTAGCATTCCATTCTTTCGAGAGAATTTTGTTCCATATCTAAGCAAAGATAACCAGGAGAGACAGTAGGTAGAGAACACAGAGAGGATCAGTGCACTATAGCAGCCCACGGGCCACAAACATTATTTCTTTGTACTTCCGGCCATATTTCCAAACAGAGAAAGAGAGCGAAGTAGCCTCACCTTCTAGCTGGGTTTTCTCTCGAAAGGGTTTCCCAGAGAGCATATATTGTGTCTTATGTGTGTGTGATATTATTTTTCCCTTTTCTACTTTTCTGCATAATTTCCATTTGCATGCATTATCTAATCACAGTAAAATCTATAGATCTAGAATTTTAGTAAAACTGTAATAGTGTAAAACACAATATTTTAATATATTATTATAAGATATGTTGTGACAAACTATCTAGTGGAATATCCACGGAAGTTTATGGATCATTTTGTATCAGAGCAAGTTTCTCTAGGTATTTTCTGGAGATTTTAGGGATCTAGATTGGTGGGGTCAAAAATCATAAAACCCTAATCATGGGCGACGAATCTATAAGCGAACCTCGTGATCCTACAGAGGTTAGGGTTTTGGGGCTCAAACAACAAGTCACGGATATAAACCAAAATGTAAACCTCCTCATGGTGGCCCTAAGAAAAATATGGGGATATTTGGAGAAGATGGGGGTTTGAATACAAAGGACAAACCAGAAGGGGGATTGGGAGATCGAGAAGACATGGAGAACCAGTTGAGGAAAGAACTCGAAAAAGATCAACCTAGTTCGAGTGTCGTGAATCGATCCCTAATCAAAATGGAAGAAAAAATTGATATCAAGTTGCAGCAACTAGAGGTTTATTTCATTTTCCATCATATCGAGGAAGGGAAAAATATCTCATTCGTGCGGTTGAAATTAGAGGGCCATGCACTCACTTGGTGGGAGAGCCACATGGAAACCCTGAGGTTGGAGGGAGAACCTCTGGTGACTAAGTGGGAGGATTTTAAAACCATCACTAAGTCACAGTTTTATCCCATTAGGTATGTGGAGGACCAATTGATCCGATGGCATTACTTCAAGAAAACGTCAAGCCAGAGTATACAGAGTACACCACAAAATTCAGAAAGATGGCTATAATGTTTGCTATCTCTCTAAACAACCCATATGTAATCCTTAAGTATTTGGGGGGTTTTCACTGTCATCTGCATGAGCAAGTGATGTTATTCAAGCCCAAATTGGTGGATGAGGCTTGTGTACAGGCACAATACCTAGAGAACATAGGCATAAAAAGAGTGCAATCAAGTGGATCGAAGCAGAAGGAGCAACATGAAGCTTTTAAGGATGGGAAGAAGAAGAAAAAATTGGGAAAATATAAAAAGAAAACAACCATAGCACACTGATGCAAATATCCTAGCAACCACTGGAACGTTGATGGCCATATAGAGGAGAAGTGTTGGAAGTTGCATCTAGAGCTAAACCAGAGAAGAAGAAATACAATAAGGATAATAATCTTATGGCCATTTTCGAGCAACCAAGTCGAAAGCAACTCATACATGGATGAGAAGATCGCCTGTACATCAGTGCAAAAGGAGGTGAATCTGAGTAGCATCCAACAATAGGAAGAGAAAGAAATGACCAAAATCTTCCATATCAAGATATAATTCAAAAAGGCAAAGGTTGATGCTTTGTTTGACTCAGGATCATAGGTGAATTGCATTGCAGCAGAGTTGGTCAAGAAGTTGCGGCTAAAAGTTCGTGATCATCCAAACCCATATCCATTAGGATGGGAAAATAAGGATGCAAAGCTTAAGGTAACAAAATAGTGTAAAATTAGATTTTCTATTGACGTTTCTTTATTGATGAAGTAGATCTAGATGTTGTTCCCCTTGATGTATGTGGAGTCGTGTTTGGGAGTCCATATATGTACATGTGTGACGCAATATTCACGAGGAGAGCCAACCAATACTGACTCATCAAGGATGGAAAATCGTTCATCATTAACACACACAAAGGTAAGTCAAAAGGTTCATTAGTAAGTGTCAACCAAGTGAAGATATTGTTCAGTTCCAACAAGAAGTATGTTTTATTGTTTTTAAGAGAAAGTCAATCTGAAGAGGAATGAGTAAGAGGCAAGGCATCCCTGGAGGGGTATACTAAGAAACAGAAACAACAATTGGAGGAGTTTTTACAGGCATATAAGGATGTGTTCCAAGAACTTAATGGGTTATCACCTAAGAGAGAAGTGGAGCATGAGATCCAACTATTTCCAGACTCCCCATTTCCAAATATTGGGATGTATAGGCAGTCTATTCTAGAAGCAAGTGAGGTGAAGAAACAACTGCAACAACTACTGGAACATGGTGTCATTGGACTGAGTACATCACCATGTGGGTCACCCATCATCATTGTTCCAAAGAAGGATGGGACTTGGTAGATGTGTATAGATTACAAGGCGTTGAATAAAGTCACGCTCAATAAAAGATACCCCTTGCCTAGGATAGACGATTTGCTAGATCAGTTGCACCAAGCAAAGTACTTCGCAAATATGGACTGACAGTCTGGATATCACTAGGTTCGAGTCAAAGAAGAAGATACATGGAAGACCACCTTCAAAACTAGGAAAGATTTGTATGAGTGGTTAGTTATCCCATTTGGCCTATGTAATGCACCAACTACATTTATGAGATTAATGAATGATGTAATGTGCCCTTTTATAGATTCATTTTTTATTATATATTTGGATGATATACTGGTGTATAGTGCTACCTAGGAGGCACACATGCCACATTTGATGCAGGTCCTAGAAACATTGAAGAAGCACCAACTGCTAGCAAATCTCAAGAAGTGTGAGTTTGTGCAACAACCTTTGGTGTATCTAGGTTATGTGATTGATGGAGGATAATTGAAGATATATCCTTCCAAAATGGAGGCCATCATGAAATGGTCGGTTCCTACTAATTTTTATGAGGTTAGGAGTTTCATTAGGGAAAAAATGTACCTAAGGAAATTCATTGCCTCTCAGCGGTAGCAATACCTCTCCATGCCATAACAACAAGTGACAAGAGTTTTAGTGCGGAAAATATCAACAAAAGGATTTCAAGGAGCTGAAGAAGAAGATCAGTCAAGCACCAATTATGGCATCACCAAACTTGTAGTGACCTTTTTAAGTGGAGACAAATCCGAGTGGGTATTCTATGGTAGTTTTCTTGATGCAAGGAGGAAGGTTCATTTGCTACCATTATAAAGTATTTCATGGGACATTTCTTAACTACCCTACCTACGATAAGGATCTTTATGCCATGGTACAAGATGTGAAGAAGTGGAAGCACTATCTAATGGGAAAGGAGACAATAATCCACACATATCACCAGTTGTTATAGTACTTACGAGCCCAGAGTAAGCTACAATAGACCAAGCATTCCAAGTGGATGGGGATTTTATAGAAGTTTCATTTGGTGATCAAATATAAGAAGGGAAACACAAACAAGTTGACTGATATGCTTTCAAGGCCACCCACATCAAAGATTATAGCTTTGAGGACTCTTATGCACATGGAGCCATTCACCCATGATGCGTACAAAGAGGCATATTTAGAAGATGAGGACTTCAAGGAGGTGTTTCAGCAGTTGTAGAGTCAAAGTCAAGTGCACGATGGTGAAAACACCATTGACTACCATATCCTGAATAGGTTACTCTACAGGTTGGATAAGTTATATGTTCCTAAAGGTGAGTGTTTGCAGTTGATTAGAGAGGCTCACACCTCTAAGGTTGCAGGGCATTTTGGTGTAGGGAAGATCATGGCTAACTTGCAAAGGTATGAGTATTGGCCTAAGATGAAAGAGGAAGTAGTTAGTTTCATAAGAGGATGAATGATTTGTTGTATCCATAAGCCTAGCAACAAGAAACAAGTTTTATATCATCCCTTACCTGTACCTACTCATCATTGGGAAAGCATTTCCATGGACTTTGTGGGAGGTTTACTAACAACCAGGAAGGGACATGACTACATGTTCATGGTAGTTGACAAGTTCAACAAGATGCATGTTCTAATGCCCTGTAAAAATACCATCAGCGCATAAGAAGCAACAAACTTGTTCTTTGGACAGGTCTGGGTGCACTTTGGGATACCAAGGAGCATCATTTCAGACAGTGACACAAAATTTCTCAATGCATTATGGAATACACTGTGGGAGAATATGGACACAAAGTTGAAGATATCAAAAATATTCCATCCACAAACAAGTGGGCTCACAAAAGTAGTTAATAAGACTTTGGTGCAGCTTCTTAGGGGATACAACTAGAAGCATCCAAAGACTTGCGATGAAAATATGGTATATATAAAAAAATCTTATAATAGAGTAGTCCACACTTCTATAGGAAAGTCCCCATTTGAGACTTGTTTTGGATATTTTCCACCTTCACCTTTGGATATTACATATGGGCAGCAAGGAGGAGTTAAGGAAGATCTTACAGGAGATGCTTTGAGGGATGAAAATTTTATAGAGAAGATCAGGTAGATCCATCTACAGGTACAGGAAACACTACAGAAGTCGTAGGAGGAGTATAAGGCCATGCATGATCAACACAAAATAGAGAAATAATTCTAGGTGGGAGACATAGTATGGTTATAGTTGAACAAGGAGACGCTGTAGGGGCCTAGTAAGAAAATCAAGGATCTAAGGTATGGTCCGTTTGAGATACTGGAAAATGTGAGTGATAATACCTATAAACTTAGTTTACCACCATATATGCACATTTACTCAGTTGTGAATGTAGAGAATTTGAAACTCTATGAGCCTTCCATGCTAGATCAGGAAGAGGAACATGTCCTACCTTTCATGGAGGATTTTGCACCAGACACTTAGGAAGAGTTGAAAGAACATACAGTTTTGCAGAAGAGGTCCAGAACTACAAGACATGGGCAGCATGACCTTTGGCACATTGGGTTGAAGGGACAACTTCTAGACAAAGATAAATGGTTCACCAGAGAAAAGGTGGAGGAAAAATTTCCTCACCTCATTTAGTAAAAGCTTTTGGGGACCAAAAGCCTCCTAAAATGGGTAGGCTTGATCTGAATTGGATCATTATATTGTTTTTCATCCATCTTGATGCATTTGGAGTGGAAAAAAGTGGAAGAATCAACTCACAAGAACATTTTTACTGGTGAGACCCAGTTTGGCGTAATGGGGTCTGAAACCTTTCAAGAGTGTTTCGAGGCATAAAATGAATTTTTTTAGGGGTAAGACTATGCCGCTTTTGCGCACTACATTTTCATGTTATTCTACACACAAATAACTTTCCATCAGTGCAAGAAGCACGTCAATTAGAGTCTGCATGCAAATGTTATGCCACTCAGTAGTTGACTTGATCGTTTTCACACTTATAGTTTGGGAGGATGTCGTGTCAGCCCCTATTATTTATGGAAAATGGGATAGCGATGTGTTGGTGATGTAAAATACTCTATAAGAGTCTATTTTGTAACTCTAGTTAAGAGTTGAGGTAGTCAAACTTAACCACTACTAGGCTATCAGACTATGTTATAATCGGACCACTAGGAGGAAGAGGCATTCCATTCTTTTGAGAGCATTTTGTTCCATAGCTAGGCAAAGATAGCCAAGAGAGATAGGAGGTAGAGCACACTGAGGAGATTTGTGCACTGTAGCAGCCCACATGCCACATGCATTACTTATTTGTACCTGCATCCATATTTGCAGACAAAGAAAGAGAGTGAGGTGGCCTCACCTTCCAGCTAGGTTTTCTCCTGAAAGGGTTTCCTAGAGAGCATATCTTGTGTCTTATTTGTGTGTGAGTTTATTTTGTCGTTCTCTACTTTTTTGCATAATTTCCATTTGCATGCATGCACTAATTACAGTAAAATCTACAGATCTAGAATTTTAATAAAATCGTAATAGTATAAAATACAATATTATTATCAGAGCCGCTCTGACGAATTTTCTAGTGGAATATCCACAATAGTTTATGGATCATATAACCACTAGGTGCACCTTATCGACTATCGTTATAACCAATTGGCACACAAATCAAAGCATGTTATGTTAATATTATGAGTATTTGGTTTAAACCCTCACTTATTACTATAACTACTAGGTGTATCATGTCAACTACCACCATAACCAATAGGTGCACCATGCCTGACACAAGTAAATAAGGGTTTAAAATATACTTCATAATTTTAACATAATATGCTTTGCCAAATAATCTACAACACAAAGAGTCTTAATATAGCTATTTGATATTAGTTAATAATTATATATATTTTATTTAAATGTGATCTGTAAATTGTCGTGGATATTACACTTGACAGTTCATTACAACAAATCCAATAAAATTATGCTAAAAAATATGAAATCTACAATATGAGGGTTAATTTTCTGTTTGTGTTTCTAGATTTGTTCATTATTGTTTATTGTGTATGTGTGCAAATTATAGTTATGTAAAAAATAGAGAAAAGTGAAATAAAACACATAAACCACAATTTCCCAAAAGATATGACATGGGAAACCCTTTCGAGAGAAAATTTAGCTCGAAGGTGTTATTGCTTTTCTTTCTTCCTCTAGATGGAAAATGGATGCAAGTACAAAGAGGTGAGGCTTGTGGACCATGGGATGCTATAGTGTACACATCCACTTAGAATTTTCTCTCTCCTTATCCACTCATGACTATTTTTCTCATATATGGAACAAAATTGAATCAAATAGAATGGAACATGTTTTCCTCCAAACATCTCGGTTATAACACAAACTGGATGCAAGTACAAAGAGGTGAGGCCTGTGGCCCATGGGATGCTATAGTGTACACATCCACTTAGAATTTTCTCTCTCCTTATCCACTCATGACTATTTTTCTCATATATGGAACAAAATTGAATCAAATAGAATGGAACATGTTTTCCTCCTAACATCTCGTTTATAACACAAACCAATAAACTATTAGTGATTAAGTTTGACTCTTTCAACTCTCAACTAGAGTTAAATTATGGATTATTCTATAATATTCTTCATCCTACTCAAGTAGATAGCCTCTTTTCCATGAGTAATGGGCATTGATGTGGCATCCTCTCAAATTATGGTGATCAAAACATGAAGGTCAATGTCCGACTGGCACAAATTTTGCATACATACTTCAATTGAGATGATTCTTGCACCATTAGAAAGGTATCTATGTGTAGGATATCAAAAACAGGTAGTGCACTTATGTGATAAAGTTTTACCTCCCAAAAAATTCCATTTAAGTCCTCAAAATTTTCTTGGAAGATTTCAGATCTCAATTTGCCAAACTGGGTCTCATTGGTAAAAAATAGTCTTGTGAGCTTGCTCCTCCACTTTTCCACCTTGAAAGCATCAAGATGGATGAAAAATAATATAATGATCCAATTCCAATCAAAATAAAAAATAAATTTGAAATCAAAATAACTTAATATTTCTTTTTATTATTGTTATTATTATAATGTGAAATGAAACTCTAAAAATTAAATATACAAAATATTAGCATTGCAAATAATGAGATCACACAAATATGTAAAAAGATACCTACTAGTTCGTAATCCTTTTTTTTTTTTACTAAAAAATGAACCTTTTCCCATAGAAAGAAGAATGTACAATATAAAATACATTCTAAACAAAAACATATCTACACTCATTACCTATTGGTAGATAATGAGTGTATATATGTTTTTGTTTAGAATGTATTTTACATGTAAATTTTTCTTTTTATTATAAAAGGTTCTAAATTCAATAATAATAATAAATAAAAAATTATAAGTTAGTTAAATGTAAAATAATATTTACATTAACAAATTAAATATAATAATAACAAAGATAAAAAATGAGGGTCCATCATTAACACATTTTTTCAATTTCCATCTTAATTTTACATCACTTTATAGAAATAAAGTAATTGAATGTAAAAAAAATACTTAATATGTAATTTTTTCAATTATTTAATATGGAAATATTGAATAGAAATCAAATATTTCAATAGGTATGCTGAGTAAACGATTTTAACATCAACCAATTATATATAGAGAAAATGAGAGAATTCTTATTCCATTAATAGGTTCTTTCTAATTCAAAGTATGGAAGATATTCGTAACAACAAAATTAATTTAGTATATATATTTTAAGGAAAGAAATCAGGATTTGAATTTGGGTGGGAAAGATAACAAAAAAATATATATACTGATAAAAAAATAATTTAATATGACATGTGTGTGTACATATAAAGAGAGATTATATCCTATGAATATATATTCTCATATGAAGAGGCATGCATTAATATTTTAATGTGAAGAATGTGAAACATAAATAAAATATTATAATTTCAACTATGCAAATATTACATAAAACAAGTGAAAAAAATAAAAAAATCATAGTTAATTTTTATTTATTAATATGTTGTTCAAACTAGCATAAATCCATCTTAACTCCAGATCTACCAAGAGTCAATAGGAATCAAATCTTTTGAAGTATAAACCTCTTTTTTGGATGCAAAACTCAAAGAAAGGTTTCGACCTAGAGATATTTGATCCCTCTAACCACTTAATAAATGTGAAAGGTATCTATGTGTACGATATCAAAAAAGGTAGTGCACTTATGTGATAAAGTGCATACATTTGGTTTTGGTCTATGGTATTTGGACCATGGTATTGCGATCCTTGTTATTGGTCCAAGGTATCTTGTCTGACGTGTTGACCCTAGCTATTTGGTCCAAGGTATTGGTTCTAAGTGGTTTTGGACCATGGTATTGAGTAAGGCCTAAGACTATAAAAGGAGGAGAAGATCATTAGGTAAAGGTACTCAAATATTGAATATCTAATGAAGAGCAAGATCTAGAATACTGGTCATTGGGTAATGGTGCATAGCTGGATCTGAATCAAGGAGGAAACTGAGCGCTTGAAGAAGGATAAGTTCCATTGATGGGTCAAGATCTTAAGGCTTGAAGATAAGTATCTCTGTGTGGTATTTAATATTTTATCTGAATAATTGGTGCATGTCGTAATTTGTAAATCTGATGATATGGGTATAACTAATGTCTGAATAGTGGTAAAGGTTAAATCATCTTTTACAGATCTATATGCAGGTTCCGTATAGCAAAGGCGCATATACATTTTGGTTCGGTATTTCAAAAATGCGTATACATAGGTCCGCCTTGAGAAAAGTGCATATGCACGTTGGTTCGACACATTGAAGTAGCGTATACCTCATGAAATATGTTTTAGCTACTTTTATTTACTGTTGCAGTGTTCTGGGTTCTGGATTGGGTTCTGGTTACTGTTATTGTGTTCTGGTTACAACATTCAGAAAAGTGATTTTTTGATTCAATTTTGGTTGGTGCAAAGGAGATTGGTTGATGCAGATATATTTGATGTTTGATTGATGTTATTGATGGATCCAGTCTGAAAATTAATGAAACGTGGTCCCTAGAAGAAAAGAGAAGGTTGTAGCCTTCTATAGGTCAGCACCTATTTACTAGTACATTAGCTACTATAAGAGCTAGGGGGTTGTAGCTCCCTTCCAAGAGAATTTGGAGAACGAGAGAAGGTTGTAGCCTTCTACAGGTAGAAGCCTACGTACTGGTTTAAGACTGCACTAGTACAAAATATTGTAAAAGAAGTTTCTTATTAAAAGAAAGATAAAGACGATTGTAGCAGGTAGTTTTCACCCACATTGGGTTTCCACCTTATATCTTGTGTTCATGTGTGTGACTGTTTGATATGTTTTTACTGCTCCTGGTTACTATTTAGATGGTTCTGATGCACATATTAATGATCAACTTATGAAGAATTAACTAAATTATAAGTTTACAGGGTATGCACTAGTTTCTTTATATACAGTTGCATATACACGCAAGTTTAATTAACTAAAGTAGTGTATATGAACCAAAATATGAAAATGAAATATTACTGACTTGCTAATACTGAATCCCCCCCCAATATTATTTCCAACAACTTTATCATGCACTTTTTTATCAATAATGTACAACCTTTTTATATATGTGAATGTTCTCCTTCAAAATTTACATCTGACCTTTATTGTTTTTAACTTTTAAATGTACTTTTTTTCTTTAACTATCTTATTTTTTTATTCATTTTTTTTTTGTTTAATGGCCAAAGCCCGAAATGACAAAAGGGAGAAACTGCAACTTTGTGTAGTGAAACGCTTCAATTGTGACGACAACAAGGTTGACATAGGATTAATTGCCAAAGGCTGGATCAAACTGGGTCTCTTCAGGGTTGAACGTCCAGAGGATCGAACAACTCTAATCCAATGTAACGACCAAAAAGTTGTATACACAACAAAAATATTTAAAATACTTTGTAGACAAAGACATCCATCGTAGGATAGTAATTGTAAATTGTAAATTGTATAAATAATTAATGTAGGATGAGTACAAATGAGAATGAGAGTCCTATATATATAGCCAGGTAATTACCCTTTCACAAACATGCATGTCTCTAAGACATGCCTTTTCATTATTAACTAACTAACCATTAGCTAATTTACTTATTTTTTATTATTATATTTATATCATTATGGTTATTATTTATTATATATTTTTACATAATTCGTGTTCATAACATAAACTAGTGAAATGAATCACATAGCATCAATTATTTTGATAAAAGTGCATTTATTTAAGTAATTTTAAATTTACTATTTAAATTTAGATTTTATTAAATCTTGTTTA